>JWZT01004937.1:91408-104686 GCA_000827895.1 Thelohanellus kitauei
GAGGCGGTGGATAATGCGAAACTCATCCATAATTTTAAGTGATGCGCGTGCGCGTTGATTATTTATGTGTATATTGAGTTGCCATTTGTGAGGCTCTCCGTCGGTTTCAGAAGAATATTCAAGCAGTTTAGTGTGTAATTTTTTATTTATTTTCAGATTCCAATGAAAAAAATGGGGCCCTTATTCTAGGATTTTACCAAGAGGGCATACCGAGAAACTAGTTATTCTTCTATTTTTTAATTAAATATATTCGTTACATAGCGTATTTACACATGATCTTGAATGAAACAAGCTAAAAGTTTTATAATTTTTGAGGAATGGTATTATTGGTCAATATATATTGCATGCTATCTTGAGTAGACCGCCCTAATAAATTAGCAACCGGGTATTCAAGTTAAAATTGTCAGACATTTTATAAAATTGACAAATTTTGTTCTATAATTCTGACTAATCAACAAATAAAAATAGTTCAACAAACATAAACAATAAATTAAACCAGAAACAGAAAAATATCGTCCTATTTGGTAATATACATTTTTGTCTAAACTATCCGTTTTGAGCAGGCGTCAAGTGAGCGGTATTGGAAATCACGGTAAACGACATTGAGGTAAAACCCGGTACTGCATACAAAATATATATTTGCAACAATTAAAAGGTGTTTGATACTATCTTGGTAAATATATTGGTATGTGAGTTACTAAAAATGCTTTTTAGTTGTTATTTATTGTCGATTATAATAATGAATTTGAAAATATAATTGCGCCGAACACTGCTGCGCGCACTTCATACAGTGCGGAACGAGGTTACGCGGGACTGTCACCCTATCATCGCAAAGGAGAAATTCGACAAGTTTTGAATCAACTGGTCCTCTGGTCGAGTTAGTCCCAAATAACCTGTGATTGTCTATAAATTGAGATATAATCAGTGGATCTTTGTCATTTTTCCAGTAGTTTTTATGTACTATGACATAGCCATCAACCTTGGTGTATTTTAACAACCGTTGATTTCTTTATGTTCTGTACCACTCAGATATGACATATTTTCAAACGATTATTCAGTTCCGGTCCAGCCACGATTTTAGTAACCTCTTAATTTGTATGGTAATTTGAAAGGCCCTCATCCTTTATTGTCCGTCCAATCGAGTACCAAGTGGTGATATTTAGTGCACACCATTCTCACATCTGTTAGTTTAAATAACCCCTTTGATATTAGAATCACATTCGAAAGTTTAGATTGTTCTGTTTTCATTTTTACAACTCTGATATAAATTGAGGGGGTGTAAAAATATTAAAATTATCATCATAGAGGGCTGGGTTTAATATTCAGCAAAGCAGTTGGTTCGTTGATATGAAGATAAATGTAAGCCCTTTCCACTTACTTACACAATGTACCAAAACAGAGTTTCTTATCATCATTTAAGTTTGGAGGAACCAGATGCTAGCGAACGACTGTATTTGTTGAAAGAGATTTTATCTTAGGTATTTAGCTGGAAACGATGTGATCTCGACCATGGATTCTGATAATTTTTTACTTTATTAGCATCACTTGTAATAGAACTTGGTATGAAATCATCAGAATAGTATTCGTTTGACGCTAATCGCCGAAAATTCTCGACGATAAACTGCGAAGGGTTGATGATCCAATTGCCATATAATGTGATTAAAATATGGTATATCTTTATATCCGATGGTTTTTATGAGTAAATTTTGTCTTTTTAATACTTGGTTTTATTGTTGAACTCTGAGTTGTTTAGGATTTATTTATGTTTAATCTGGCCTTCTCATTTAAAAATTGACCAATGTTTCATTTTTTACTGATTTTTGAGAAACACTTATGCCCGATTACATTTTTAGTTTTTCTTCACCTTTAGAACTTTTACCAACTATCCTCCACCATTTGAATCATGCTAATTTTTTAGTTCACGGCCTTCATATGACACGTTTATGAGTGTCTGATTTTTGTTGCTTTTTCTATGTAACTAGATAACCTCTTAATAGAGTTTTGTGGTTAAGTAAACTTCTTGGGTATTTTCATGAGTTAATTTAAAAAGATCCAAAATAAAAATCATCAAATCAAAAGCCAATCAAAATATTGACCATCACGTTTTTTATTCAAAGCTCCCGATGTTTGTTTTCTGTCAGATGAAATTCTGAACATTTGCAACGTTTGAAATTAATGACAGGTTCAATATACTAATATATTTTGAGTTTAGAATTCAAAGACCAGTCTTAAAATTAAAAATAATTTGACAATTTATTCTGCGATCAAACGTGTTATCATCGTGACTCCGATATCCGATGATCTGACCCCAACATTCCTGAAACTGATTAATTGGATTTGTTGATATCATGGTCGCTATTACAAAAATTTGGATCTAAGCAGGAACAAGAGTCTAAAATGTAATCAGAATTTTTTTTATCGTAACTTATTTTGGAACGGTTAATACACCATATTTATTAATGTCTATCAACAGAAATATCGCGATAATGATCAGCTTGTTAGAATCGTATTCGAGTAGCCAGTTTGTATTTGCAGTGGTTCAATCTGTTGTGTTTTATGACCTTGATTGATTTTTGTGGATATATTCATTCCCACCGAGACAAACATCGATCGATCCATGTGGTTATAACCCACAATTAGCAACCGATTAGTGTCCGAATGTCTGTATTCTATAATAGTCTATGTCATCCATATACTCGTAATTTATAATAGAGAAAGAGATCATGGAATTCAAGATCGCCGCCATACACCTATTTTCTTGGTTTCTGATGAAAAAATGTTTACACTCTAAAATCGTTTGAATTCCGAAACATAATTAAAAGGTTTCTTGTGAGTTTACCTTCTACCCATCTTGATTAAGTGCACGAAACTTTTGAATATAGACTCAATTTTCCGAGATCACATGGTAGAAGGTTGAAAGATTAAAAAAATAAAACATTAATATGATTGTTTTTGTGTTTGTTCTAAACCGATTGAAAACGCGAGACGTTTATCGTGGCCTATCTTAACGCTGCATTTTCAACCCATATTTAATGGCTAATCTGATCCTCATTAAACAAGCATGATCCGTTGGTATTGGTGTATTATAGCAATCAAGATATTCAAAAGCAGTTATCTTGAAGAATTGGAAGTGATAAAACTGTTGAAGTTTTAGAATAATTGCATTCACACAGGAACTGATGATCTAGAAGCTCTTGGTCAGGAATAGTATATACGTGTCTGGTCATTGAATTTTTCTTACCCCAAGAGTGTGGTTGGCGGTCTAACACACTGTAATAACGGTGGCTACTGTCAAAATCTTTGAGATAATATCCAAATATGTCCTTGCAATATTTGCAAAACGATTATGTTACGATTATAAACATAGAGGATTAAAAATTGATCCTACAATAATAAAAAGCATATTAATAATCAGACATGGATATTAAGAGCTCTCTGAAGGACTGCAAGACATTTTTACTTGATTGTGATGGTATGATCTTTTGAAAATCTAGGGGTTCTCTGGATGAACAACAGAATTATCAACCGTTCAAACGTGGCAGTAAAAGCACTGCAAAAGCAGGTAACGAGATATAAGTATCAGGGACACAGCGTTTACTTTGTGAGTAATACAGTGTTTCATACATCACAAGATATTCTGCAAAAACTGCAAAGATTTGATGTGAAAGCCCAGATAGTATCAAATTTTTTAACAGGATGAAATCTTCTGCCCTTCACGTTTGATAGCCCAGCATCTCAAGAGCATCAACTTCATAAAATCTGTCTATGTGATTGGTCCTGACAGCATCAGACGCGAACTAATTAGCTTTGGTATTCGGGCCTACACTCATGTACAATAATTCTTTTAACCAGGATGAGATCACTAAACTAGAATCGAAAGCCACAAAAAAGGCTCCAGAGGTAAGTTTCAGGCAATCCCTTCCGATTTTTTCGCTTAAATTTTATTCCTAATATCGCCAGTTAAGTTTAATAAATACTGTGTTGAACCAGCGATCCAGTGATGGGTTTCTTTACTTAAAATCTCTGAATAACGATCTTCAATGTTGATTTCTGATGACTACAAACATCAGAAATAAATAACTGTTTTCCAAAATTCAAATAGGTACATTTTTCACTTGATCGCTGATTGTTACTCCAAGAAAACCAAATGGACGTCAATAGGCCAAGCTTCTTTGATCTACATGTACCAATTAGGATTGAATGAGATTTGCGCACTCCGAGATCACCGCGCAACGAGGTTTCCATATATTGATTTATAACGGACATATGACTTCGTGTTAACCGATAAATAACCTGGTTTATGTGTGATTTAAAAATTGGGTTAGGTCGGGACAAAACACCATATCCTTTTATTTAACTCTCTCTCTGGCAAATATAGATATTCGAGTGGTTCAGATTTCTGTGCCTCATCGTAGGTGTGCTAATTTTAAATAGAACTTTGTATTGGTGGTTCACTACTTGAAGTTATTGCCGATTTTTTAAGTTTAGAACTCTTCTCGTATTGGTTATTCATTTCTACGCGAAATTTTTCGTCATTTCAAAGACAAACCTATCCATTGATACAACACATTTTTTAAACAACTTTTTTTAAATTAGTTCGATTTTTGCATAAGCTGAATGTATGCGCTTCACAAATTGTGTTATAATTGAAATCAGTAGCCTTTGGAAATTGGGTTGTATACACATATTAACCTTAAAAGTCAAAATGAAACCCGAGATATTCAAAGAGGAGGAATGGAAGTTTTTTTATTTAGAAAAATGTTCATTTGATTCATATAAAAAATCTCTCTTAATTGCAAACTCTACTCTTGTTAGCCTAGTAAGTAGAAATACTTTTAAATTAATATAGATAAAATCACATTTGGTTGATAATACCGATATTTTTATGAAGGCCTTAGATTAATCGCATTAAATAAGAACAGCTGAATCATGAAAACACATTAACATTTGAGAATATAAAAGTATTTTTCATAGGTATACATGATTCTCAAGCATCATAATACTGTGAAATGTTTATATATTTACAGTTCCTTGCAATTGAATTCTAGTTTCGGCCGAAACCCAGTTTTTTCTTGTTCATGACTAAATTTGGAAGAAAGGACGTTGAGTTCGGAAAATTAAGATAATTCGATTGCACTCAATCAACTTAAAGATGGAATTGATGACATCCAAAAATTTCTTAAACCTCTAAAATCCCATTGAATCCTACATTTCAAGGTGAACAACAGAACAACATATTACCATCTAATTTTAATTTTCCAAATTATATGGCACTGTCTTCCAAGTTAATCAATTAAAGAGAAAAAACTGCGTTTCTGCCAGAATTCGAAATCAATTAAAAGCCAGCGTTTTAATAAAAAAGCACGAAGTTTGCCTTCTCGTCTTTATTTCTAATGGTTGAATATCAGGATACATTTTTAAAGTTTTTATTCAATTTTTATGGCTTATAACTGCAAATGGTATTATACCGAATGATAAAACTAAAAGAAAACACAGCCATTCACATCTTTGAAAAAATCTAAAAAGCCACCAATACAAACCAGGAATAAAAATTCAAACTGTTTAAGAACAGTTTTTAAATTAATAATTCTGCCAAGGTAGGTATTAGCTTGTTACATAATAGCAGTGATTCTTCATTCACCTCAGTTTTTTTCACCAAGCCCTGTCTCAAACAGATAAAAATTGTCTTCGGCTATTTATTTGAAATATTTGTCAGTAAATGGATTTATTCATCTTCTATGAAGTTGAATGTAAAATGTGAATATCCCATGATATGCCCTCTTTGGCTGTGATAAAAACTATAAAACTCTAGAGAAAATATTTCGAAATGATATCGAAGCTTTGTCTTTTTCTCAATGCTAGATTAAAACGATAACGTAATTTCACATAAAGAATCACATTCAGAGGTCATTCCATATTCAATAAAGTAAAAGGTATGAGTATTTTGCATGCCTGTTAGAAACAGCGTTGTAATTTTTGGGACAAAGTATTTTTCTAAATTATCACCGTGTAAATATTTAGGTTCGAAACATATTAAATTGCACACGAACGACAAATGAGAGCAAGAATCGACTACTAAACATTCCCAAGGACATTTAATGCTAAAAAATCCTACTCATTACTTAAAATTGTATTTATATGTGGAAATGCGCGCAGATCTCGGAAATATACATTTATCACCAATTAGGCATGATAGCGAACATATTTGATTCAAATGTCGCTTGTAAGCATCTTACATTCGGTACATAGTTCCGCTTGTTTACAGCTTGAGAACTATTTAATATTTGGGTAGGTTTGGCTACGATTGATATCTTCAAAAATAAGCCCCCTGATAGCTGCTGCCTACATCAATTTCTGTCGTCTGTTTGATGTTGTTAGAGCATGACCCCTCAATTTAAATGATAAATGAGATCTCAAGGATAGTAATACTTTTAAAACCAATTGAGGATTGGTTTAGCTCTTGTTCAGTTAAAATACACGATATGTTGGTGAGATGTATTCATCGTTGAGGAAAACCATTCCAAATATTATGATCTAACTCGTTCATCAACTCATCTTTAGATGGTTCATCCACATCTTTAGAATACATAAGTTATGGTTGGTATGTTAGAGTGAAATGAATTATCTATTATATGTTGGTTTCTTTGGACAAATATAAATTTATTGCTCATTCCTAATTTCAGATCGGTGCAATTGTTGTTGGACTCGATTACGGAAGCATCTCTAAAAAAATAAATCGAGCCATAGAGTATTTAAAGAACGAGGACGTATTGTACTTCTCAACAGATGTCGAATATTTTGGTTATCACACTGATGGACCAATTGGTGGTAAGACATTTGTTGACAGGTCTCGGTGAAACATTGGAACATGTGAGGATCAAATGCCAACGAACACCAGAGTTGTTTGGTAAGCCATCATCCAAGGTTTTCGAGTCCCTCAGTAAAAAGTTAGTTGTTGTTTGACTAGATTCGACATAGATCCAAGTACAACCTGTATGGTAGGTGATAAGTAAATCCACATCTCATTTAGTATATGCACTGACATTGTGTTTGGAAAGCGTCATAACCTCAAGACCGTTCTTGTTATGTCTGGAGATACGAACAAGAGAGATTTGGCTAACTATATGAAATACTACGACGATAAGCACGAATTCTATCTCCAATACCATGCAAAACCCGATCATGTTTGTGATGATTTATTTGGTTTAGTTCAAACTATGCATGATACTGCGTTATAATTATTTTACATCGAATTTATTGTTCTATATTCCTGATAAAAGTGTCAGACATCAGCTACCAACAACCCCTGGAAGCCGAGGCAACAAAAAAACCGAAGAGTTTAAACATTTCGAACTAATTCGGAACTTTGGTTAAATACTCACCTTCGGGTAAAAGAGAGCTCGTCATTAATGCTCATATTCAGTATTCAAAAAGGATTTTGATGAGGCTGCCAACGATTAATGTATGATGATCATAAAACATTGACCACTGGTGAAACCGTCAGAAAATTACGGACTTGTATAATGTGTCGATTACTCCCAGAATTGACCAGAACAAATTTGGCTTCCGTTCGTGATCGATCTGCGGACCTGAGTTTCATGCATAAAACCTATAAGTAGTGTCTCCGATGTTAAAAATGTCTGCAGAAATGGGTATCATCGGCCTAAATCAGGCTTGTTCTGTTTTAATCAATATTAAATCTCAATGATATCGGGTTTTGCATTTAAAAATGGATTTCCATTATAAAAACCAGAAATCTTCTAAATGTATAAATAAAAGGAATAAACAATAAGTTGCCATGCTTTACGTCTAAAATTAGATTTTGTGACCTTTCAAATGGATTTATTAAGGATTTAATTACTCAATTTTTAGAATTTCTCATAAAATAGATGACAATTCTACGGAGGCAGGCGGAATTCACGATCTTGATGGATAACATTCGGTTTCATCATAGTGCTCTGGACTTCAATGAATCGTATCCATACCAGATAAAATGGATTACAGGATCTAGTCCATTTCTTAATCCTTGTGAGGTATGTTTGTCCCAGCTAAAGTCGATCGTCAGGAGAGATGGAACACTACAGGGAACTAACGACCTCATATAAAAAACGGTGGAGGCT
Source organism: Thelohanellus kitauei (assembly GCA_000827895.1). NCBI lineage: Eukaryota > Metazoa > Cnidaria > Myxozoa > Bivalvulida > Myxobolidae > Thelohanellus > Thelohanellus kitauei. The sequence goes on from JWZT01004937.1 coordinate 99,529, forward strand.
TTTAAACATTTTTTCAATAATCACCAAATGAAGAGATTATAGGGAGAGAATATGACTTTTCTTTTGTTGATTTTGATTAAGTATTAAAAAAATACACAATAAATGCACCAAATAAAACTTGAAAAACAAACACCGGTTTAAAAATAACCGCGAAACGTTCTTCTATAAGTCAGTAAATCAAGATGACAATTATAGGAAATATTAATGATTGTTTATTCACTTTATTTAAACATTGAACAGATTTCTGAATGATATCCTGAAAAATCCATTTATCGATGCGAAACCCGGTAATTTTAGTGGTCTTGGTGCTTCAGAATGATGCCTTCGAAATTCCTGTTTTTAAGTATCGAAAAACATAGAATCCATCGATGAAGTTATTTCTTGTTCCACTCCCTTAAAAAATACTTGTTCTGTTTCGTGAATTTCGAGTAAATTAGAGCATGGGCCAACATAAGAGGTCGTAGGCGTTTTCCTTTTAGTAGAAATCAACCTCGTTGAATAATCGATCATAATTTTTTAGCTAAGAACATCCAGTTTGAAGAAAATAGGAGTGTCTGAGCAAGAGCATCCTTTAGTCAAATTTTCGTTACGTGGTTTAATTCGTAGAAAAGGATCCCAGAGCGTTGGATGTTCGTCGGATTTGCCAAGGGAACGAGATCAGATGTTCAACGACTCGTCCATCATTATCGCTCTTTGGACCAAAAATGAGTCAGGCACACAAGTGTTTCGTCGATTATTTTGGCAATGAAGAATTTCTTCCTTATTGTACAGTCATTACATCTATAATTTCTTCCTTATTGTACAGTTATTAACATCTAGAATTTCTTATCTTTTATCAAAACCTGGAACAAATCGAGTCAGATCCTAGCGAAAGGTCCTCAAAAAGTATACCAATCAAGAGCTCGAGCTTACAGATTTTTACGAATCAAATGATAAATAGACGGTACCGCATTTTGCATTTAAAAGTTCAGTTCGAAAAATTTAAGAAATTAACTTAAAAATTAATAAAAAAAAATTATTTTTCTCTTCCGATAATGTCTTCATTCATATTTGGAAGAAAAAAATTAAGGAAAAACAGCATCAATTAACGATGGCTGAGTTTTACGGAAGTCATATAAACAAGCATATCAAATCATAAAAATCATTCAGAACAATTCTTTCGGCAATACATGACTGAAGAGGGCATCTATAGGGAATAACAATTTGTTGAAATATTATTTAAGTTAATCCATTACATTTTAAAAAATAGTTTTTTGATTGCAATTAGTGCATTTTTAAATGCACACCCCGGTATAACCGTTGATAACATCACGGAGATTGGTGAATGTTGAAAGAACGTGAACCATCAACCAATGGGTTGGTTGGACAATTTCAGATACTCTTGTAAATAATTAAAGCACGAAATTGATCCATATCACAGATGAAATTCTTCCATTATACAAGGTTTTACAATCAAAACAATGAAACGTGATAATTCATATGGCGTATTTTTTTCAATACCAGTATATTGAAAGAACGATTCGCAATTATACATAGATGATTTAAATTTCTGCAATCCCTTGCAGGAACCAACTGTTCTTTCAAACATATCATTACGGTGTAAGGTACTTACCTCGGTGTAGCCCTTTCCTAAACCCGCGCGAGTATGTTTTATCACAAATGAAAAACTCTGTTAGGAGGAATTGCCCACTTAACGGAAATAATGACTTAACACAAAGGATGGTTTCGTCATGCATGTAAAGTACCACTGACAACCTCCAATTTTATTTCCTACACGCAGAACGTTTTTTCCAGAAATGCTTGAATCTGGAAGATATACCCAGAGAGTAACAAAATTAATCTTATTGTTTCAATCGTTATGTTGTTTATTCGATAAATATTGCTTTTGATTTTCATGGTTGATGTTAATGCTTTCCAAACCAGGTCTCACTAATCATTTTAAACAGAAAATTAAAAATTCTAATTAAACGGCTTACCAAATAATAATAGTCTAATTTTGCAGGAAACGATGTCGTGAAACAATTTGAATTATTTCTGTATTGTTGAAGTCGTTCCTTCAATATATTGTTATTGAAAAATATCCGCAGTATTGATTATCACGTTTCAAGGTTTTGATTGTAAAACCAGGTACGTAGGCGGTGGAGGAACGCATGATTGATCTCTATACTTAAATGTATTCCGTTTAGCCTACTCCAGAACACAGTTTAGACCTTTTGATACATGTTTAGCATAAAGCACGTGGTATGACAACTGATAAACTGATAAGAAAGTAAGTTGTGTCTCAAATTTTATTAGCTAACCGATTTCATGTCCATAGGCAGGTTCTAAGAATATCAGAATGAGAACGTCACTCTTAAATTGGTTATATTTATCAGTACTTAAAGCGACTTTTCTCAATAGCCACTGGTATATTGGCGTATTATCTTGTCCCTAAATTTATCACCATGTTCGAGCCGAAACTTTGGATTGAGTATAATAAAATGCGGAGTTGATACGTCAATTGGTTTTATTTATTTATAGGGAGGAACTAGTTCACAGCCACACGTATTAACTCGTATTCATACCTAGAATTGATGATGATTCGATTAACAACCTGTATTTTTTATTTTGACGTTACGCATCAGCCCCAAAAAAGTGGTAAATTTTGAAGATAACAATTTTAAGTACAGAAGAGGTAATAACAATTATAAGATTAAAATATGTAAAAAACCATCACAATATGCCATATTATCAAGCAACCAAACCAATTCAGCATCCAGATCAACAAAGATTCCATGAATCATCAACTTGTGTTTGTTTGATTGGTAAAAATCAGGGAATTGTGTTATGAACATCGCCATAAGATGATCAAGAGTGTCTGACGTGGATTCGAATTTATATTTGATTTGAAAAAGCCTTTGTTGAGCCAAAATAATAAACAAAGATACGTAAAATTTGACCGGTAAACTTTTGTATGGTTTCAGTGAGAATTTCTGGTGAGACTCGCAGAAATCATCAAATTTTACTACGGTTAACAAAAAATACATTGAGCCACACTGGACCAAACCAGCTCCAGATCGACTTGATTCATACTCCTTACCACCTCCATCTCGTGTCTCAAATAGTCGGACTAATAACTATTAATAACTGTATCATTGACGGATATTGCCGGGTTGTTTAGGGTTGATGAAGTCTAAAAATCGGCGAAGTTCTGTGTAACCATAGATTTTAAAAAACTTGAGAGGTTTTCTTTCTAGCACGATTATTCAGCATTCAACTAAGAGTAAACATCGTATATCGTTCCTCTTTAAACTCGTGTATTTTTGCTCATCGGAACTGAATTGATGTTACACTTGTGAGTTATTATGTTTTGTGTAACGTTCGAAGCGTAACAGATTCAAGTTGTGTTAAAATTCATGCGCTATCAGGTTCGGATAGGATAGAATGATTTGGAATCATAGATTAGGTAGTTTTAAAGAGTGTCGGCAATACCCTTCTTAGAAAGGAGTAATATTTTAATGAGCAAAAACAACAAACACTAACCTCTTTTATACTTGATATGAAATTAAAACGCAAAGATTTGCTATCAGCACGCGCTAAACAGTCTGGGAATTTCTTTTTCAAGACACATAATACGTAGCAATGTATCTTAACATCCCATGGTATTCCTTTTCCTTGCCATAGCATGTCGTATAAAAGGCCGATTGGGTAATTCCTATAAAATTCACAAGTACCATTTCAAGATCTGGCCCTCGGATTCAAACCATATGTCATTTATGGCGCTTTCTGGAATAAATGTTTGAAAGAAGTTCCAAATGTCTTTGGTGTAAAAGCATAGATAGTGGTGACGGGAGAGTAGTAACTTAAATTATCACCTAAAAACGTAAAGGCAATCACTTTCACCCCTATATACGGATTCTGAAAGAAAAAATTTGACAGGAACTTTGCCATCGAACACAGTTCTCAGACACGTCTCTTCTTCCATTATCTAACAGCCTTTCTATGCGCGTGCTTAACATTGAACACATACGAAGCCTGTTGTTTCCAAAAGAGCGTGTAGAAGTCGCACAATTAAACCTCCGACAACCAAAACATAATGAATACTCATTCTACGGGCTGAATTCAAAAAAAGGCGAAGCCAAAAATATCTTAGATTTCGGAGAAAGTAGCAATCAATCAAGCTCAGATTGTCTAAAGTTGAGACCTGATACTTCCTGAACAACTCATTAACAGATAATCTTTTGACAAATCCTAGAGAATATCTTTACAAACTAACATTACCTTTGGCACGACTAATCATTATTGGAAATCATAAATGATCAGAATAAGCGTTAGACAATGACCCATACCAACTTTTAATTTAGCATAAAAAAATGGGCATAAACAGTAAAACACGAATTCTTAAAATTTAGTTATGAAAGGTGTCAGTATACCATCGTATCAATTACTGTCTCGTTTTGAAGACCTAAATGAAAATGGTTGTACCTTTATATGTGGTCGTTGGAACATGCGAGACAACAGTATAATATTCCTCCTTGGACACTTCATCAGCAGATAACCTCGTGATCATTCGCACGCGGATTCTCGATGGTGGGTGCCTAATGCCCTTCGCCCATAGTTGACGATTTAGATTGACATCAATCCTCACATCTTTCGTTCCGGTTAATTTCTTGGCGAACTCCCGCACAGCCTTTACAGCACGAACAGCTTTTTTCGTATGAGACCTGAAATTAAAAGATAGATACACGCCGTACAACCTTTTGTGTAGGTTAACAGTGGCTAGACGTGTGATGGAATGATCTTTGGTCGGAAGATGCTCCTTCTTAACCATTGCTACACTATCGCGATGCGCAACCTCGTCAAGTTTAAAAACTTTCGGATGCTAGTGCTGGCTGAGAGTAAATTAACCATTATTAAATCAAAAACCTGTCACAATTAGCTGGTTAAAAACGATCATTTTTTAAGGTTTCCCCGTGTGCGCGTCATTCTTAATCAAGGAGCGGCCATGCTCTACTCCGTTGACTGACTTAAGATCGTGTGAAACTTTGTCAAGAAAAAAAAATCTTAAATATTTTGTACCAAGTGGATAATTTGGTCGGTATACTCCGCAGCATGTGCGCATTGTGTATTATTATCCAAATTAACAGCGTCCCCCCCCCATGTTCTCAGTCTGTCCACT
>JWZT01004937.1:105202-118933 GCA_000827895.1 Thelohanellus kitauei
GTTTTTTATCCAACCATTTTTGAGCTATTCGCTCATGATTTTCCCGTCATTTAATGGATGAGTCAAATCTTTTGAAACAAAAACAATTATTCTCGTTTTTTACCTAAAATTAAATAAATTGATCTTTTTGGTTGTTTAGAGGCGATCATATCTGGTTCAAATCTCCCTTAATCGATGTTTTGGGTTGTTATCCAGAATGAATCCTGATCAACAAATGGCGTAGGTCTGAATTTCAGAGATTTTATGCTCTAAAATAGTTTATTGAATGTTGAGTGCAAATCAGACATGAATTGATCAACCGTCTTGTTCAATAAGTTCACGGACTGCCACAAAGAAGCTACATCCTCGTTTTGGAACACATTTTATCTAACATTTTTCCAGTTTCAGATCATTTCTACTGAAGATAAATATATCGTTCGATAAAATGGTTTTTTTAACCTGGTTGATCCCCAAACAACAGGATAGTGTGCTGTCTAGGAATTTCTAACTGATACGAATGTTGCTCGAGTTCTACGCCTTCGCCCTGATCATATAACTGTCATGGAACTGATCCATAACCAGAAAATGCTAATTGGTGGGTTGACTCAAGAGCATCATGATCGATCTTATTGTTTGGAGGTTAAGATTGCAATAAAAAATAAGTTTTCATGATGTAAACGAAATAATGAGTGTTATTTAGTCGGTTTTTTCAGATTTAACACAAATCTACTTTTAAGGCCGAAAGCAAACCGGCGATTTGTTGATTTCGAGCATACCTCCATGTCCAACTTTTAGTAAAATATATGATATAGCGACGTAGACAATATTTTTTATGGAGATAGGATAAATTTTCACAGAATCGCCCCCTGTGACCGCTGAGAGTTTGAGATGTTTTATTCATAACTTGCGTGAATAGTTTCCTGTGTTGCTGACTTCTGCAGTTTAGTAACTCGAAACTCTGACCATTCCATAAATCATATCTACGAAATTTGGCCATGGAGAATTTTTCTGATTCTATATCAAGTTATCAGTAAAAACTATGAATATAAAACGTTAAAGATGAATTTTGTTGGACACCAGCTGACAATTATCAGTTTAACATTTTTGATTACAAACACATCATACCATGTATTTATTAATACATATTTAAATTCGAGTACATTGTGACATTCTACCTCAATTTTCGGCCCAAATTCCCTTAATCTTACAAAAATAGTACTCTTCACTGGTTTCAACCAATTACCATCACGGTATTCGAAAAGCTTTCTAGTATTTCCTTGAAATATTGGCAAATGTTCGGGTGGAACAACTGAATGACAAATAAACACCGATCACGCTTTATGTACAGCAGGTATCACTCAAATTCATTAAAACCGGATTCGAAATACTTGTTTTGTTGGATATCTCGATTTTTGCAATATATTTTATCACCGAGAAACTTCTGAAATCCAAATAAATGAACATGGTAAAAAAGACCATTTTCTCTTATGATATAGCTACAGGAGTAAAAATACACATCTCTCTCTTTTTTCAAAATACCGAGTTTTGCAACCAAAACCACGATTGTTGAAGATAGAAACCGAGAAATATCATAATCAAATTTGTGAATTATATTAACCACATTATACAGCAGGAACAGTTTCAAAGATACAAAAATAATTTAACTTGTTTCAAGACATCGTTTGCGAAAAAATCGACGATTATTATTATTAGAGTTGAATTCCGTTGTAGGAAAGCCGTTTAGGAAGAGCCTTTAATTTTATGTCTATAAAAAGTGATGGTACTATCAAAAAAATAAAAAATAGTTGAGTAGGAATCAAGCCAATAAAAGGCTGGATAATGAAAGAATAATCCACTCCCTAAATATCTTTGTTTATTGTGGAGATAATCACCTATAACGTAACCCAATCGGTGAGGGGCGTCCAAACAGTCTAAGTTTCAACGTCAAGTTTACCAAAGTTTGAAGATTGGTTTAAAGATTCTGATTTACAAGTAAAATAACCTGCAAAAAACTCCCATGCAGAATTTGTAAAAATCCACTCGAGGAGGCTTTTCGCAGATTAAAAATTGGGTCAAGTGAAATGAATGAATTGACTGGAAAAACACCTTACTCAAATAATTGCCTAATCTTGCCTGGAAATTGCCACTAAAAACCTTCAAAACTATTTCCTACATGCAAAAAGATTTTTCCAGAAATGCTTTAACCTGGAAGTTAAGCGACCGTAACATAGTAACTCTATTTAACGAATATTTTATTTCAAACGTCTTACTTATATTGTTGTATAAACACCGGCTTCAATTGTCATGTTCTAATAAAATAGATTCAAAATCCGGTGTCACTGCCTATTGTGCGCGGAAAATTGCAGGTTCTAATTAAACGGCTTTCCCAAATCGAACTGTAATTCTAATAATACAGTGTTGATCAGTCAATTTTCACAACTGTGCAATTAATTTTCTCTTCCACAGTGAGGCGACTGAAATTATGCAATAAAGTTTCACGTCGGAATAAGTGGCCGAAATTTTACAGAAATCTTTAGGATTTTGTTAAGGGTTATAAAAACAAAATTTAAAATATATAAACTAAATAACTAAGTTTCAAAAGGTGCTTCTTTGATGCATTCTGGTGGATATGACTATTTGGTGATGCTTAATGTACCTTTCAACAGTAACCAGATAGTTCTCAATGCCATCACCGGCTTCAGTCATTCCCCTGTATTTTTGTCGCCTTACCGCCGATTGCTCAGCCCTCTTGAACATATATTTTCAAAATGTATGGTTCTAAGGAGGAGGAATTCAATAAATGCCGAAGAACTTTTCGAATCAATGTCAAAGGGATCGGTTTGTATTACTTCAACTGAATGCGCGGCCTTTTAGAGAAAAATGGAGTCATACCTGAATGCATCCGAGAAATAACTTTTGAAACATAGTTATTAAGTTTATATGTTTTAAATTTTATGTTTTTAGGATTGTTAAAAAAATCCTAGAAATTCCTGCAAAATTTAGGTCGTTTATTCCGATGTGAAACTTGATTGAACAATTTCGGCCGCCTCGCCGCGGATGATAAAATTGATTGTACAGTTGTGAAAATTGACTGATCAACGCTGTATGAGTAGAAATTTGTCATAAACGATGTCTTGAACGATTTAAGCTATTTCTGGATTAAAATGAAGAATGCCCCCCCTTAAGTTTTTGTACTTAAAAGTTTATTTAATGTCTACTAATTACATTTTTAATCTTTAACGCCCATGACGCCAATTTTGTTTCTCAAATATCAGATACATATTTCTGAGGTTTTTAACCTAAAATAATTTCGTTAAAACATCGCCAGGATTATTTTATCACTCAAAGTTTAAGGAATTAATATTAAAAATTAATGAAAGGATAACTTTTCGAAACGTATTATGAGATAACTCAATAGATTTTGTCAGTTATTCGCCATTGTAATTCTGAGAGAAAATAAAATGACGGCCCTTCCGCTATTTCTAGTATATCGATTATCTTGTGTTTGGATGTATAAAGGAATGTCCCTTGAACATCGACTTTATTTCGAAAATTTTTTTATCATCATATCCATGCCTTGATTTGAAACCAAGCAATCTGCCCAGTATATGTAGAGGATACAGCCTTCTGGTGGATTGATTACCATTTTCGTAATTAGGTACTTAATGGCAGCATGTTTGTTGTTAAAAATCGCATTCATATATCGACTGTCTCTTTTAAGGGGAATCATTGATTGGCTAAGGAACGATGTGGATCAATTGCTGAATAAAACCTTACATTTTTTCATTCTTAAATTTTTGTGATGCAACAATAATTTGAGCATGAAAGCAGGGTCAAACTCTGGCATTGGGTCAGAAATAAACCCCCTCCCCCATCCGCCAGCAAAGTATCGGTAATTAGATCGTGAAAACTGAAAAAGATGAACTTTTACAATAAAATCGTCTAATCAACTCTAGAATTCAAAACCAGAATGATTGTTTAAAGTATTATTTCCAAGTATTATATTAAAAAAATAATTAAATTCTTTGCCAAATTCTATTCCTGTATCAGAGAGACTTTTTCATCCTGTATAATGTTTAAAATAAATCACCAATTTGATTGTCACTTTCACGGTTCCAATCCTCGACGTTAACGGTTTTGATTATAAACCATACAGGTTAACATACCAGCAATTAGGACACTGTCTGACTCACTGATTAACTGTCATACGCACCCTGTGTTCTCTTGGGTTGGCTTATCATGAAAGTTACGTTCGTTAGGAAATAGCGATTTGGTCCGATGTTGAAAAATTGCTTTGAAAAAATTCAATCACTGATTATGGCCATTAGATTCCATTAATCATGGCCCTTAGTTATGAACCAAGCAGTTTTGCAGGACGACTTTATTCTTATTAATTAGATAAATCTATGACAGGTCTAATGTTCTCAATGTACTTACTAATCATAATTGATCAAAAATGGGGTCTCTTGGTTGTGGCGCATATAAAATCATTCAATTTTTAACAGAAGAGGGATCTGTTCCCTTGATAAAGAAAGAAATTATAAAGAATGGGTGTAAGATTACTAATTCGTCGTCCAGCTGCCCACGTGTAAACTGAATGGTAAATTCAAAATTCGATGAATTAAGTTGGCAGATTAAGAAAGATTAGTCTAACGTCTTTCAATCAACCTTTAATTGGATCTCAATAACCAATTCTTCAAGCCAAAAAACTAGGGTTGTAATGAAACTTGAAAGAGTCGACTGGCTAAGTTTCCCTCAGTGGTTGAGTGCCCAAATCATCTAGATAATATTATTCAAATTAATCGTTCAATGATCCGAGAATTTGAAACGATTATAGACGATTTATTGTCGACTGCAGAGCACGCGCTGTTTAGAATTTATGGATTAAGCTATTGATTTTCATATTTCGAACAAAATTGCACGTTCTGTGATTCAATTGCTGGGTAGATCATTGCGAGTAATAATGTGTTACAAATCAGCGGTTCTAGAACTTTTTTCCCTCGTGGTACATCAACCATATTCCACGCTCGCAAATGATAATGTAATAATTTTGATATTATCGTACCTGGTGACCACTATTTTGCGCAGGTTCAGCAAAAAACGGCAGAACACAAATAAATCCAAAATAACTACACTGTTAGATGGAAAAATTACTTAATTGTAAAGAAAGTGAAAATTATTCACCTGCTAATTCTATTAAATTACGAAAAACAGTAAAGCGATTGGTGGTTTTCCTACTTCTCAACATGTATTTGTCCAGATAATCTTCAAAAAAATTGCATGTGTTCCATTCAGGCGTGGTATTATTCTATTATTCAGTTTTTCCCACTTCCTGTATGTTTTGTATGTGAGGCCCATATTCGGTCATGAATCGTTCCCTATGGTTTACATATTTATGAAAAAGGCCATCATCATCTTGGCCGATTCTCCTGCAAGGAAGCTATACCACTCCAAATCATCGATCTCCCCGCCACCTTTTCTCTAATATTAAGGATTAATTCTTCTTGATTCCTTTTTTCATTGTAAAAAGTCTCACCTCCCCCGATTTATAATGGCCGTCAGGTTGGTTTTGGCATTCAAATAGCCCAAATATCCATGGACCCGTCAATCTTCTTCCTTGATTTCGATTTTCATCAAATTGACCATTTTCCTTTAATCCTCCCCACTCTTCTAATTCATCTACTGAAATACTGTTGTCTACAGATAGTAACCTTCCGACACTAATTCTCCTCTTTCCCCTGAATAAGATTTAGTTGATTTGTAGCACTATGTCGGGTGTTTGACCGTCAATTCTTTGCCCATTTCCATCTACAATCTGATGATTATTGAAATGTGTTATATTTCTCACCTGTAAACCTCGGGGCATTAATTAAACAAATAGACGACAAATTTCAAAGAGACACTGGGCAATACATTTGAATGTTTTATTCTACTTTACGTTAGCAGTGAAACCTAACTTTAAGGATTTTCTCTGGCGAAAGGAACAATTGGCAATCTAATTTCTATCCGTGTATGATATTAATATACCAGTACGTAGAGATAACCATAAATTACAAGTTTTGCATCTCAGTGTGTACAATGATAGGGTGTTTTGACCATTGTCAGTTACCCTTTCTTCAGTAAGAAATTTCATACATCTTTTCTTTAAGGTGACACTACCCGGTTTTGCGACCAATAACGGCATCCGCGATGACCAATTGCAGCATTTTTATTGAAATAAATTTTTGAACATAAAAAAGAACTGTATTGAGGAAAATAAAAAAAGTTTAATGTTCAGCATGCATGTACAACATGAAAAATATTTACCTTTTTTCGAATATATGCCTTAACGAACAAGACAATCCGTGTGCCTAAAGTTATACCTATCTGAAAATAAAACTACATCTAATAATTTAACTGTTTTCTCTTACTTCTTTTGATTTTCTGTTAACTTTCCCATTATTCATCGACACAATCCTCTTCTTTCGATGAAAAACCGGACAATGGTAACTATTTTCATGTTGTACATGCATGCTGAACATTAAAATTTTTCGTTTTCGTCTATACAGTCCTTTTATATGTTCAAGAATTTATTTAAAAAAAGTGTCGTTATTGGTCATCACAAACGACGTTATTGGTCGTCACGGATGACTTTATTGGTCGCAAAACCCGGTAAATGCGCCATGCTAAGACTGTTGTTATTTATCTTCTAATATGGTAAGTCATTCAATTATTTTTTTCTAAATTTACTATTATATCAAACATTAACATTTATATAAGTTCTTTTAATAGTTTTAGAGTTTTACATTTGATAAATCAACAAAAGGAAAAGAACTTATATGCTACAACAATTTCCTGTATAGATTTGGTTATGAATCGTCCACTCAAATTTCATATAGGTGCATAAAAAGACACTGCAAGTTGTTTTTAAAGACGGATAGAGCAAAAACAGAGATTTTGGTTCAACCATCAAGTCATGAACATGCTCCGAATCCTGAAGATATCGTAAAACGAAGAGTTTTAGAATCCATAAGATATAAAGCGCTTTCTACTACACATAAACCGAGAAGAATTGTTGCTGATGCAATGACAGTATGTGATTCGAATATTGCCCCGCTATTACCGAGCTTTTCGGCCATTCAAAGAAACATTCAGATGATAAGAAAAAAAAGCACCACTCAATACATCGTCCCTGAAAATGCATCACAACTGATTATTCCAGAGGAGTTCCATTACACATTTAGAGAAGAACAATTTTTGATTTTCGACAGTGGAATAAACACTGCTAATAGGATCATAATTTTTTCGTCGTTGAGATGCCTTAATATACTTTCCAACTCTCCTCACATTTACTTTGATGCAACGTTCAAAGTCGTTCAAATCGATGGGTAATTCCACTAATGAACTGAGGATCGATAACGTTAAGTAGCTCGGAAGTTACCAAAAAAAAAACCCGCAACGCTTCAGAATCAAATATTCACACGTGTCTAATTGCTGAAAATAAAGCGTGGACGCTAAAGCACGGTGCGCGAAAACATACAACACTAAAAAAGAACCCTGCGCGCGCATAAAAATGGATTCTGATACTGAAGACATTAGCCGCATAAGGATTGGACGTCGATCCAAGCCTAAAATAAGCAAACCTAAGCATAGAATTGATAACAAAGAGGATTTTGAGGAGTTAGATCGAATTATTGATCAACACGCTTCAGATGATCAGGATGATGAAGAACTGGACGATGAAGATTTGTTTCTTATCGAAGAGAATCAAAAATTAGTTCAAACCCACGGAAAACGTACCAGGGCCAGAATTATTGATTCTGATGATGAAGCTCCCAGAAAGGGAAAACGATCTGCTGATTTCGACGACATGGATGATTTTATCGTTGATGATGAGTACCGCCGATACTCTAAAAAATCACGCAAAAAAGGAGAAGAGGATTCAGAAGACGAGAGTAAAGATGAGATGAGTGGTTTTAAGCGTCCAAATTACAATTTTATTCAACAAGAAGAACCAAAAACTGATGTTTTTGCTATTCTAGATCCTGCAGAAATAGATCGTTCTCATTTGGGTGCTGCTGATATGGAAATCTGTTCAAAGGATATCCCTGAACGTTTTCAAAGACGTACCATGCAGGTTGAGACATGCACTCAACATGAGATTAACGAAGAAGCAGAATGGATATACAAAAACGCATTCATTAAACGCCCATCATTTTCTTGTGCAAAACTAGACGAAAGTATAACAGCTTTTTCTTCTGATGTTATTACTGAAAAAATTAGGATTGTCCTTAACCTGATTCGCAACGATAAATTCGATATCCCGTTTATTTCGCGTTATAGAAAAGAGTTAATTAACCCAGTATTATTCGATGTTGATTTGTGGACAATTTTGACAATGGATGGCGAATGGATGCATCTCAAGGATCGTCGTGACAACCTCCTGAATCTGATATCTCAACTGGTTAATTTCCAGCAATACATAACGAATCATAAAATTTCTTGCCCCATAGAAGTTGGTACTTCTATCAAGTTATCATATATCGATACCGTCAAAGATCTAATGACTGTCGAGGATGTCAGAGACCATTACGAGTCCTTCTCGTTTAATAATCTACCGACTCTGAGAAAGCTGTACGCATTTCTTGAGAAGGCATTAACCGAAAATGAGTTCAATCAGCTAAAAACCGTTAATTTAAACGATCGAAAGGTACCTGAAACTCGCGACCACTTCGATTACTGCAAGAAAACTGGCTTTGATAAATTTATTTCAATGATTGGCATGACTCCAGAAGAATTAGGAGAAAATCTTGCCGAAAATTATCCCAAAAATTTGCCAACCTCTCATGTAACTAGACCCGAAGAAATTGCCAGTCAGTATGTGAACAGTTTTCTTACTGACGAACGTGCAGTTCTGGATCATGTGGCCAAATTATGGGCAGAAGAATTGGCACACGACCCACAGATTAAAGGTGAAGCAAGAAAATTTTACTTCAAACATGCCAAAATCTCTTGTAAACCAACAAATGTTGGAATCATTGAATTTGAAAGCTGTCATCTATATTCTGATTTCAAATATCTCAAACATAAACCGATTGAGGCGTTTTCGTTTGAGCAGTACCTTCAATTACGACTAGCCGAATCTCAAGGTCTTCTTGAATCGTCTGTCGTTGTATTTAACAACAACAACCAAACTTTTATAGAATACTGTCGTCCTTTTTACGAACGAGACGACCACGGAGACATTGTGTATGCCTGGAACAGCCTAAGGTATAATGGTTTTCGAATCTGTGTTGAAAATATTTTGTTTCCCCAATTATTCAAAGAATTTACTCTTCGATTAAACGAAGAGGCTCATAGACACGTTCTTAATTCGTTCTGTAAATTGTTGGGCAGCCACTTAGGAGTGGGACCTGATCCAAAAAAGTTTGACTCGCGTTATGTTTTCGCGATCGCATTGCCCGCATACAAAAATCTTAACCCTAAGCAAGATAATGACGTCAATGATGGTTACTGCAGTATTGTGTCTACGGATGGCTCGCTAATAGAAACATTTCAAGTTGACGCTGCTCTGCTTGTGGCCTCTTTTAATCACTCAGAACTTGCAAAGATTCAAATTTCTCAGTCACTCAGACGTTTATATGCTAAAATAGAAGTATTTAGACCTTCTTCGATAGTTTTGCTGTTGCAGCACAAACCAATGATTCATGTTGCCCAATATTTGCAGAAACATCTTATTTGTAAGCTGGAGAACTCTAATAGACCATGTGTTGAATTAGTCAACCCTCTAGTTCCAAATGCAGCTGGGATGTCAACTTATTATCGAGAAGAGTTTCCTAAGATGACCTTACTTGAACGACAAGCAACATCTGGAGCCAGATATTCTATCGATCCTCTGTTAGAAATTGTTCAACTTTTCGAAAACCAGGACGATATAGTCGCAATTTTCGCCAATCAATACCACCACTCTATATCCAAGGATCTGATATTTACAAAATACGAGCAAGTTTTAATTAATGTAGTCAACACTGTCGGCGTTGATTTACAGCGATGTATGAACGATTTCAGATATGCAAACATGTTGAAATACATATCTGGCTTGGGTCCTTCCAAGGCAGCCCAACTACTAGGCCGTATGCGTAAACGTCGAATGAGAATCACTGCGCGTACTGAATTGTTAAATTTCGGATTAGGGACCAAGGTCTACGAAAACTCTGTGGGCTTCATAAGAATCCCTGCTGATAATGACAGTGAAGACGTCGATCCCTTTGATACCACCAGAATTCACCCTGAGTCATACGACTTGGCGCGTGAGATCATCGGATGCGCTATGAACGCTCAAAGAATTAAAGACATCAATTGTTCAGAAGCAATGTTGCAATTCCTTCTGCACCCAAAAAAGATACAGACTCTCGAATACGAAAAGTTCAAGTCATATTCCAAGCTTATTGAGATTCTGATGAAAAGAATTTGACCTTTAATGACATAAAGGCTGAATTGTGTTCGCCATTCGAGGATCGGCGTTCTCCTTATCATCCTTTGAACGAGGAAGAAATTTTCTGGGTGATTGGTACGAACGGCCTGTATTTCGACCGTGGGTTCATCAAGGATCCATTTAATCCTTTGGCACCGGGTAATTTTGTGTCTGGTGTTGTTGGCTCCTACGCCTATTCTAGACCCACGTCCATGAGATTCAGAGATACGGCCAAGCATGATGAAGCGGCCAACATATACCAATGCCCATTTTGTCGAGACCGTTCATTCAAGAATCATGAAGAAATGAATAAACATTGCGAAACTGGGTGTAACGTCTTGTTTATTGGCATTAGAATAAAGCTTGAAAATGGACTCAATGGGTTTATTCCAAAGGACAACTTATTAACCGACAAAAAGGAAAACATCAGAGAAAAATTACAGATAGGAACTGTGATTAACGCACGAATCGTAAGTGTTAACGAAAAGAAGTTTAACGTTGAACTATCCTACAAGTCTGACGATACTTTAGGTTTCAAACACGGTGAAAAGGGCCGAGACACGTATTATGATACATTCTCCGAAAAGGAGGATATGTATAATCTCCAAGAAAAGAAAAACCGACTTTCGAATAGAGTGATGTACCATAAGAAGTTGATCGTGCATCCGCTATTTAAAAACGTGACTTTTGACGAGGCTGAAAATTTGCTGAAACAGAAAGAGGAACTTGATTGTGTAATTAGACCTTCTAGTAAAGGAGTTGACAAGCTATCCTTATCAATCAAGATTATTGATGATATAATCGTTCATGTAGATATCAAAGAAGAAGAAAAGGCTAACGATTATTCCCTGGGAAAAAAGCTTTATATTCAGAACGAACTATACGAGGATCTGGATGAAATTTATGCAAGTTACGTCACTCCCTATCTGAACTACTTTGCAGAAGTTACCAAACATAAGAACTATTTATTTGTTAGCGAGTCTGATGAAGAAGTGATTCAGAATGAACTGAAGAAACAGATGACTGAGACCCCAGGTGGCACTCCTTACTTGATCTCTATTAGTCGATCATATCCTGGGAAAATCTTTTTGGCTTATTTCCACAAGTCCAAAGTTCAATTTCAATACGTTTCCATTTCAAATCACGGATTCAGTATCAAAAATATCGCTCATCCTACCATCGAATCGGTTTTGACTTGGGTCAAAAGTAGCAGGCAGGAAGCAAGACCGACTCCAAGTGATCGAGGCAAAGGATACACACCACGCTACGATTCAAGTGTTCCACCAAGCTCAAAATTTCCCCATATGCACTCGAGCCGATCTGGAACTTCGATGCACCACAGAACATACTCTTCTTCCAGCTCTGTTCATAACTGGCCTAGATAATTTTGTAATGTATTATATGAATCCCTGTTTACCATTTCATTTTTTAACTTCATAACTGTTAATAATTAACTGACTCATCTTTCTGACTCCACTTTAAAAACTATCTGTTTAATTCTTAAAACCCCCAATACATTCGCCTAGTTAGTAATCGGAAACGGCTTTTTAAATATCGTGGCTTGAGTAATAGGCATTATCTTATAAAACGATGGGTATTCTTAACACTAAACTATATTGTATATCTAAACTGCTCACCTTCTAATAAAATCCCACACAATAACGTAACTTTTAGGACAACGTAAGCTACGGACAGCCTTACTTATATCAATCATTTAAACTTGGAGACATTTCAAGAACCCTTATATCAGCCACCCTCGTTCGGTCTTGATACCCCAATACTTTTTAACATGAAAATTATGACATTCGTTTGACTTAGAAACTAAGTAACAAATTATCAATAAATATATCAAAGCGAGTGTCAACATTCCAAATGTGGAATGGGCACAATCGAAACGTTCCGATCCATGAAATTTAATTTAGTTTTCACAGTTCAATTAACTGGCGTTTTTTTAAATAATATCGATCATTTATTGGATTTGTGGTGTTGTTGTCTTTCAGTATATTCACATGATATCATGGATAGTTTTTTAGGAAATTTTTCACCAAATATTAATAATTGAGAAAACTGAATGAAGGAATATTATATCTAGAATTCCAGATAAATTATGAGTTTTTAATTCAAGTTTATTCGGTTTTGATACTGATTTCTGTTAGTGGGCCCTTTGACTGGTATGATAAATATGAGGGAAGGGTCACAGTGCTTCCGATCAATGAATCAGATGGACAAAATATTTCTTCATTTAAACGTCTCTTTTGCCTGGTTTGCAAACTTCACTAAATATATTTATATCATTCCTCATTATTTCACTAATTTGAAACTGATTTAGTGAGTTTTACAGTCGATTTAGGAAAATCTATTTCCATGAAACCTTGAAGGTTGTATTCAGCATCAGAATAATCGTGGCTGATGTAATATTCTTATGTACAGCTTGGTTTATCCTTAACATTTTTGGTATTGACACATTCTTGGAAATATTTTATTTTTCTTTTTGCGGGGTTTTCATTCTAAATCGCGCAAAAGATATATATACATACCGGGTTTTGCAAAATATAGGGAGGTTTGGGTCAAAATATATGGTGGATTTAAAAACTTTTTTTGAAGATCAAGATAGAAGTAGAACTTATTTAAATAGTTTAAAAACCAGGTTAATACAGTTGTTTGACGTCTTAAATGTTGACGTTTCCAGAGAAATATGCATACCTTTTTAAACGTATCTTGGAATACCATATAAACTTTTTGGACATAAGGCACATATTTTTGGCGGCTAAAATCATAGTCCATTTAAACACGGTTGTATGAAGTCTAAACGCTATTTGGGTTATTTTCATCTATTTCAGGATACTAATTGGTATATATATGAAATCTTTTGGCGGTTTAAATGTTTAATATCCGTCGAAATGTGGATACTGTTTTCAATACACAATGTTAAATTTTTGAACTTCATCAGTTTGGTATAATCCGGCATTAGAATCAGAGGGGCAACCTGTCCAATTATATCAGGCACAGCGAGTACTCTTTCCAACAATGTCTAAATAGAGATGACATAGGTAGAGACAAAACGTTAGATTTTTGTTGTGATTAATATGGTTTTTAACTTGTTAAGTACACTTTTTTCTATCTTGATCTTCAAAAAAACATTGTTCTTCAGGAACCGTCTAAAATTTTCCACCAAACCTTCCTATATTTTGAAAAACGCCCTAATCTTAACTTATCAAAGCAGTGCAAACGTTTACGCAAGTGTGTGATTTTCCCGGTATTCTTTTTAGCCACCTAAATTATGACTTTTGTTCAAAAAT
>JWZT01004937.1:127976-140620 GCA_000827895.1 Thelohanellus kitauei
AAAAATTAGGTGGAATCACTTGAACGCGAAACCCGGTATTTTAATTCTTAAAAATCATACTTTTTCAAAAACCTCCAATATTTTAGTCAAAACAGTAAATTATTTGCCAAAACCCTGTAATTGGATAATGTACCAAATCAAACCCCAAAAGTTGAACAGAAAGAATATCCGTCATCGTCCACATTATTTTGGCTCCTCCCCATAAATGATCAACAAACTTCCAAGAAGCTATTAAAAACACAACAGTTTGTTAGGCTTATTCATTTATTCTTCTTCGTGTGTATTTATCACAAATTTTACCTGGTACAGATTCCAGACTTCAAACATGATCCTCAATCTACCTTACAAGAAGGAGGCTTCGCAGAGTAAAATGAGAGCTCAGTCGTCTCAGTCCCTTATATTTTCTGTTTTCTTTTGACAGAATACGCGTTCAAGAAAATTTATTACAATTTTTCTGCGCTCAAATTTGTGAAATTATCAGAAATTTGATTATTTTTGATAAAGAAAATCTAGTTTATGAATTGAGAGAAGGATAGACTATTGATTATCGTTTACATCAATGATAGCTTCTTAAAGATAAAAAAAACACAATCAAAACAGAACGTGTATTTTTGTCTATGGAAACAGACATGATTCTTTTCACGTGCGTTTCCACGAGTTAGAATCGAAGACATTCTGACAAGCTGAACTTTTCTTGCATGTAACTAATTTTGTAAAAGTCGCCGTTCCCTGTAGGAAAAACAAATTCCTATAGGTAATTAAAGACAGAGTGTGATGATGCAGAAAGCAAAAATTTTCGGAAATGAATGTTTGAATTATAAAAGAAATATCGGAAGCCTCAACCAAACATTTGGTGATCACAGCTAAAATGTGCTAAACAGCTATGTCCGCACGCGCGAAAATTGTATTGGATCGTTCGTTTTTTCCCAGTATAAAGGTACTTTTCGACCAATTTATCTTAAAGAGGCACTCATAAAAATAAAGTTTAAAATAAAATCTGACTATTTATCTTTATTTATAACAACATACCTGTGTTTATGTTTCTACAACGGCAACTGGTTTGATTTTAGAACAAAGATAT
Organism: Thelohanellus kitauei; assembly: GCA_000827895.1. Lineage (NCBI taxonomy): Eukaryota > Metazoa > Cnidaria > Myxozoa > Bivalvulida > Myxobolidae > Thelohanellus > Thelohanellus kitauei. The sequence continues at coordinate 129,058 of JWZT01004937.1, forward strand.
TTATTTCTATAAATTTCTTCCTGGATCTCATTTCAAAATAGAAAAATGCAATATTTTACAATTTTTGAATATTCAAACTGAATGAATCTAACTCCCTTCGTCACATGGGACCAAATACCTGTGACCTACAACATACTTTTAAATATCCGTTTATTTTTCCAAAATCAAAATCTTGATTATTCACCGATGGAAGTGCCATCCATAATAAATCCTATAAACCAAACTTGGGCATCATGTAATTTAAGCTTGGTCCATTAAATATATATTTCTTTTATTATTAACATTTCAGAACTCACACAGCATCGTTTGATTTAGTCATTTAAATCGTGATATTCACAAAAACACGACCAGTTTTTCATTTATTTGAATTATTTAAACTGAAACACAGTTCTATAAAAGGTTATTGAGTGAATAAAAGTGCACCCCACGTTGTCGACCAATGACATATTTTGGTAAATTGATAATTATGCCACATGTCCGTTTTTCAAACATCAGAAAGTTGTCGTCTAAAGATTTTGATGGCTACAATCTTCCAGAATGTGTCTTGAAATCGCCTCATCCGGAGTACAAAAATCTGTATCCCACGAAAAACCCTATCACCGGCGACAAAATTCCCTATTATCTTACAGGCAGAGATCGAATTGACAAAACCCTCAAAACAGAACCGCCTGTTTACTCTGAAAGTATTCAAAAGATTTTTGACAAAAAGACTCGGCTTACATATAAGGATACCTCTAAAATATCCGCCGAGGTTTATTTCGATGACGAAGGCTGGGAAATCGTCGACAATGATCAGGCGCAAGCAGCTAGAGCCATCGTACCAGACATTGACCTGAGCAATATTCGCGTCAAAAAGAGTCCGTTCGTCGTTGAACCAAAAAAAGTGAGAATTAATCCAAAATTCGTTTGTGATAAATTGTCATATTTTGAACGCATGGACCGACACTCTGTTTTTACGTCCCTCCAAAAAAAATATTGCCTAACCGGAGTGGTGAATCGGTCATTCTTATTTGAACCATTGCCAAATTCAAACGAAATTTCAGAGCTCTCTTACCAAAATCCGGAGTTGAAATACAAAGTTTGGAAGAGCCCAATGTTACGATACGACGCGATGCAAAACTTTGAAATATTTCACAGATCTATTCGCTCATTCCGCAAAAACGTAAGTCAACACTTTAACCTATTTTTGGGCATGAACCATAAACAATTACTCTTACACTAATCACATAAGCGTACAACTTCCCTGGCTCATCAGATTCGACCTACAGTGTCCGATTTGATGTTTTGGAACGCATATGGGATCCATTACACAACTCACATTTTTAAACTGATCTAGTTTCTAAAATTCTATTCATTGAATGTAAAAGGCAGTAGTCTGATTTATGTATCGTTTAAAGTGTGCGATTTGATGGTACTCCTCGTTGTTTGATAAATATAATCACGAATAGCCAAGTCAATTAACGATTTAATAAATCTCCTAAATTTGAAACCATCAAAACTATCTAAGTTTACCCAGTATATTGTTGATCATCTTACGACTAGAAATCATATTTTTACATGTTGGGGGGGGGGGGGTGGGGGTGAATAATTGCCGACCGTTTACTCACTTTCCATGTTCTTTTTTGTGGGCGCGCTAAGTTATATTTTGATAATTTCTAATTTTAAGGACTGGAACAAAGTTCTGGCATTAATTGGAGACACATCACTTTTTTCGACAAACCCAGTCATCAAATCCCTCATAATTCCTGATACGAAAACGAGTCCATATCATGAAGCTGAGCCATGGATCATTCAGACGAAAGGATCGGAAATAGACGAAGCCACCATAGCTTCATTCGAAAAATCATTAAGAACTCTAATGAGAAGAATTCCTTTCATAAATAAGTGGCCGAAAATGGATCTCAAAGACATAATGGATTATTTCCCTAACCAATCTCAGAGACAGTCGCTTGATCTACTCTATGCCGCCCATCTGATTACCAATATGCTGATATACAAAAATAAGTGTATGATATCCCAATATCTCAAAACTCTCGAACCGATATTGCCCAAAATACCTGCAATACATCAACTGGTGCATTTTGTTTCGGAATCATACGAAATCAACGTCCGAGAAGACAAGGTAGATTTTAAATTCAAATACATACCTACGGTTCCACTGGTACGATCGCTTCCTTTCGATTCACTACAACCCTTGGCTGAGAGTTGTGAAGAGTTGATGAACTATTCTCAAGTGATTATAAAGGACGACTTAGAGGTAGTTGATCGGATGAAAGAAATCGATCATATTTATTTGTATTTACAAAACAAACTGGGCGTCTTTCTGACCAAGTACTGCAGAAATCAGATCAAATTTTACCGAGAAAATATACCATTTACGCATAAAATTTTGTCCAGAAGATTCAAACTCAAAAAATCACTCCGCAATGTTTTAGCTGCTGAAATATATATGAAATCTCGGCATTTGATGTCGTCGATACAAAACCCGGTGTCCAAAACCAATTTCAACCCTAAATGCCTGTCAAATGATGCGATTCTGACATACTGTTTAGCGAATCGAAAGAATAAAAACTTGGGAATCAGCGAATCCCTTTATGCGAGACTTTGTGAGGTAAATTTTTCATCTATTTTTCAAAGATATTCTGTCTCCCATTTTTGTGATTTTTATCAATAAATTTAAAGATAAAAACGACCGACTATACTCCAATCTATGGCACTATTTTACCATTCGCGATGACTGGCCACAATGTGTTCGGTAAAACTCATGTATTTTCACCCGACAGAACCATGTTATCGAACGAATGACCTCCTTCGAATCTTGACTTTATCTGATGATACGCCTCCCATCCCCTGCACTGCTGCTTATCCACAATAAGAAACCAATTAATAGTAACTCTGGTTTGTGTTACGAAAAGTTTTGAACAGTGGTCAATGATTGATAATCGTTTGCTACGATTCATTACAGAACAAAACGCCATAGAAAATTTCAACCATGTAATGTATTGTGGAAGTGTTCATTGATAAAGAACTATTGGTATTCTTTTAAATTAAAGCCGTTTGATGTAGAGTTAACATATCCTTAATATTATCATGGAACTAATACCAATTATTTGAAAATCTTAAAAACACTTGAGCTGAGTGCCTGCATAAATGATCCCATAAAACCAGAAACAACATTTTAAATTTTTGAACTAACACAGAAATAGAATTCCAAGATGTGTACACTTTTAATCGCCTTAACACTTGAATTTCGTTGTAAAGCGCTTAAGCTATACAAATGTAATAAATGAAATGAGATTTCCTACGTCTGGACGAGGGTATTGTTGTCATCTGGTGAATACGTCAAATTAACATTAGCTGGATCATCCAATATGGTTACCTGGTTACCTTTAGGATCGAAACATCAGTGACACATGGGTTTGTGCCACAACATTGTCGTTTAGATGAGAAGTACGTTCCTTACCTTTGATTATAGACGATCAATTTCGATCAGTTTATGATAAGATAAAGCTTTAAATAAATTAAGTATGTATTGAGTTTTGTGTTAAATGGACACTTAAAACCAGGGTATACATCATCAGATACTTCTGGTTATGGGTAATTCTGTCAATTAAATTTGAAGGAGCAGAATTCATAGGATGCAATCCATGAAATATTCATACTTGAGACTTGAGTAACATTTATTTGAAGGTGAAATACTTAAGTCAAGTTGAATCACGTTGATGCATATTAACATGCCTTTGTCTGCGAATATCAATTTGTGACTGATTCATTTTTCAGCGTGTTGAAAAATAACTAATTACTCGAATATTTTTTTAATTCATCAACACTTTTTATTAACACTCAGAATACTTTGATTTGTGGCCAAAATATTATGCAAGCCCAATTTTATCAAGATTTTGACAAATTCTTCCAACAACAAGTTCCGAAATTGTTCAAACAATATATCTCAGGCCTTTCGACACAAAACGCTCAATCTAGATCAAGCAGGTCATTTTTGGCTGTAATCTACTGTCTTATCCAAGCTCCACGTCGAAAAAGGATGCTAAAACCGAGACCGAGAGTTAATAAAAAAGAAACTATCAAAAAATAAACCAAGCTTAGCAAATGTAATTTTTAAGTTTTTAAACCCCGAACCCAGGATCCAATCAATAAAATTATTCTTAAATTTATGAACCAAAAAAATAACCTATAACCATGTGGATACTTTTATTCGTCGTTTGGTGACCATAACACCAACATTTAACGATTTCACAAATAGATGAAAAAAGACCAACCCTGGCTAGGTGGTGTGGCTTGAATCATTTGGCTAAATTTGTACTAGTTTCTAAAGTTTACTGAAGATTCTTTACTTATAATGTCTGTGGTGCATTTGCCTGAGATAAATATGCAAGATCTAATTGTTTTGATATATTTAGACGATTTTGATACGAGTTAAAAGAGTATCGAGATATGGGACTTAAACTGGATTTATTGACATATTGTCATAAACGATCGAAAATTGGCAGTGTGTTGGCTGTAACAAAACATTCTTTGGTATTTGGATTATCGATTTTTGGTCAGCGGAAAGTCAAGTCGTTAATACGTTCATGTACAGTTTCTATTTGGTATTTTGATGAGATATTGTCTTTTTGTCTGATCAAACCAAGAAAAAAAATCCGGCTGGGCTTGAATATCACACTTTAACACACTTAAGAGTATTTATTGAGGCGATACATGAGCGATAATATGAAAGAATATCGCGTCCCGCCAAGTATCGATTGGACATCAAAAATTGAGGGGATATAATAGGCCGATATCTTGACAAAACGGTACGGTTACAACCAGGAACGATCGCATAGTATGTGTAAATGGGTAAACCATCTAATACTATCCTGACATTTAGGCGACTATTCCATGAAGGCGAGTGATGAAAAGCTGAGGGCTAGAACCACTTCGGGGGATGCTGTTTGAGGAATAGGATCTTGTTTGGCAAAAAATATGCCCAAAATACTTGCGAGGTCAACGACTGATTGCGAGAATAGATCGACCAAAAATAATTAATAATCATGGGTTGCAAAAATAGATTTAGCGGGATAGAACCTCTAGTCAGTTTGAGCCAAATATGTCATATTCAACGTAAAGAGGGTTATTCTCAGTTTGTTGGAACGATTAAAACACCATTATTAGGAGGATGGATGGGTCGAATTCGATTTCATGGAAATATAGCTTGGCATCAATCGAAAACCACAAAAATAGCAACCACTGGGTGAGTGTCATCAAGGTAGAGCGAAAGAGAGGATGACGAATTATTCCGACCGATTGCGAATATTTGGCGAATTCTATCAAAGGCAGTACTAAAGGTTGGAAATGTCTCAAAAACATGACGCAAACACAGACGAGGAAATAGAGTTTATAAAAGGCGTTGCCAAATACGCAGATTCTTCGAAACTGGATGCGCCTAGCGAACACACTTTGCTGAAACCAAAGAAGAAAACAAAACCACGCTTCAAAATCAACGATGAATTGTAAGAGATAGATGAATTAAGGCTCAAAACAGAAAATGGAATCAAGAAATTAAAAAGCATGGTAGATAAATTACAATTTAATCCTAACTCCACAAGTCAAGTATTTTTTTATAATTATAGAAACAAAACCTAAATACGTTAATGACTACGTTTGAATTATGGGCACACGAATTGTGTCCAGAACACTTATTTCAGGACGTATGCCGCAAACTCGACCTGATTCCATACTCTAGAGTTAGGCATCATATTACTGACGAAAATGAACATCCACGCATCGTAGACGCTGAAAAAGAGGAGATACAACCAGAAACCGAGGTTATTGAAGAAAAGTTGGAAGATCAGATAAATATCAGCGAATATCCGACAGTTGATGATAACGACGAAGACATCATTTACTTATCAAAACGTTATAAATAATTATAAAAACTACATTAGTTTCTTGATCAAGTTTTAAGTTTCGATTCGATAATGAGAGTTGCCTCTTGTTTGAGACCCGTCTTCATGGTCTCGTACATCTCTTTAATGAAAGCCTTCACATCACAGACGTGAGGGTGATGATCAAACTTTGGCACAACGAAACGAATTACATTCATCGTGTCTTCTGGAACCGGTTCAAATGAAGGCAGAAGATCCGTTTCGAAATTTCCAAGCGATTTATAATATTCTATCAAATCGGGTCTAATTAATGGCTGAGTAGGTGGGTTTGAATCAAAAAGCTTGAGTAGATCGTTTGCCCAATCCTTCGCATCGTAAGCCACATGGATGGATATCGAGAAAAGGATCTGACAGCAGACGATACTTATGCATTTCTTCCGTACAATCGAAATAGGATTGGCTAATTCAGGTAATAGCAACCCCCTGACAATCCGAAAGATAATAAGACGTTGAATTCCTTCAACGAGTTTAACCAACTCATCGCTGTTAAAAGCCATCACAAATAAATAGATAAAATCGACGAATCCAGAAATGAACTTTGGCTTCTTGAGCTTAGTTAACCTTGAAAAAACGATATCGAACACACGTGTTGGGAAGGATATTTTAGCCCTCTTCCAAGGCAAAAAAACAATTGGCTTTAGAATATTGAAAACAACGGAATCGTATCGGACGTTGCGCGAATACCGTTCGAATATATCGATGAAAAAAGTGTAATATCCTTGTCCGAGAATCAGGTCAGGAGCAGATTCCATAAAAGCACCAGCCAAAAGTGACGTGGAACAAAAATGAGAAGGATCCCCCTCCCAAGATGGGACTTCGATTAATCGGGTGAAACATGCTTTAATTTCGACCAGTTCAAAAGGGCAAAAATGGGAAACTATAACTGATAACGTTTGTAACAAATAATCGGCCAAATCACAAGAATTCTTCATTATTAGACCATTGGCCAGAGTAATAAATTTCGATGCTTGGACATTAAACATTTCATTAGTATAGAGGAAGGAAAATCTAAAGCAAAGACATATGGACGAGAATAATGAATGGATTGAAGCAGGATTTGAATTTATAGAGCCTAATTTAACCACTACTGAGAGTAAATTATCCATAATAGTACCTATATACTGCTTAGAAAATGAATGAGTTTTAAGCAGCAACGAAATCAAACACTGGAAAGGAACGTCGCTCAATGCAGTCTGACCTATAATCAGGTTCATGAGATGAGAGTATATGGTTTGTAAATGTTCTACGATGATGAGAAGGCGAGTGTTTGCATCAGGATGATTTGGTGGTAATATTAACTCACTAACAACAATGCAGGAAAAATAACGAACTCCAAAATTTGCATGAGACATCAATGAAATATAGCATGCTATCGTTGCATCGACCATCTGAGAATTCATGACTTTCCTAAATATGATAGTATATTTCAGGGCCGATCCAAGCAGCATAGGATTCCTTTTCGGATCAGAAAAAATTGGATAGATTAGTTGAGTGTAAATTTTGTTGACATCCAACAAGGGTGAAACTTCAGCAACTCCAAATTTAATTGCACCAAATTTGTTAGTGACTGCCATAATTAATCGAATCGCTGCATCTTCATATTTCCAATCATCAGAATCGCGAGATTTTTGGACCAGTTGTTCGATGAATTGAAGAATCATTGGAATTATTTTCTTTTCATATGCAAAAGCTAAACTACTCACCAAATCAGCCGCAGCTTGACGTCTAGATTCAGCATCCCCATCCATTTCTGAACGAACGTACTCGATAGGATCATCCTCAAAAAGTTCCTCATCATAAGGACCTGGAACAAGGTTAGGAATGATAATATTTACGAAAAGACCTGATAAGCCATTATCATCTTGCTCAAATAGACTTCTGATCGAACTGGTAGTAATTGCCATTTTAATAAAATGCAAACACTCGGATGTAAGTTTGTCTGACTGATCGCTCTTAAGATGGGAAGCAGTTAGAACCCACACAGTTTCCATATAAGTTCTAGCATAACCATCAAAATCACTCGTGTATTTACGTACAAACATGGTGGAAATCTTCACGATTGATGTTTTGATTTTTTCCAAAATCCTGGCGTTTATTTCACTCGAATCACCTAAATTTACTTTCAAAATCAATAAAAAAGATGAAAACCAGAAATCTTTTAACTCTAGTAACTCGTCTGGAAACTCTTGGACAGTTAAACATAAAAAGATTCTGATCAAATATTTCATTTGCTTTAACATTCCGGTAACATCATTCGCACCCCCACTCTGCAATTGCTGAATATCCATCAAACGCATTCTGAAAATGTCGATAAAAGGTTGAGTGAAAACATCAAGCACATATTTAATGTCGGAATACATTGCCTCAGACGGCTCTTCAAAAATAAATCTTTTGAGAATAGAATTTAGCAAGCGTAACGCACAGGTTCCAGTAGATAGATCCTGGGATTTTAAAGTGCCACATATGCTAGGCAATAACGACTGCCATTTTGATGGGAAATCAAGGGTACATATAATCAGTATGGCTGATAAGAATTGCGGGCGAACCCTGGGCTCGCATGTTAAGTAGCAATCGTAGATGCGTGCCTTCAGCTGACCTCGGCTCATCTCGGAAATCACGGTTTGTTCAATGTCAGCCCAATGTGCTTGTATCTGGTTCTTGAATAAGACAGCAGCTGCGAGTTTGATATCGAGCTCGGTTAAACTGTCAAAAATTATTCCCAGTAAATCGAACAGAAACCCATCTCTTTGGCCAAGTCTGGCCAACGATTGCTCAACTAATTTATTTAAAAAGGCTACCATTCTTTATTTGGTCCTGAGCTGCTGTGTAGGTTAGTTTCAGCAGATGGCGTAAGTCTGAATCCGCACTTTGCATGTCTATATTACTCCGCCGCCTCGGTGGCCACAAAAATCCAGATCTCTTTCCGAAGAAACGGGGTTAAAATTATTTGATTGAATCAAACTACACTTTAAAGCGAGTATTTAACGGTGATATGCGTGGTCCCCTGATTTCCCTCTCGACTACACGCAACAGCGGTCGTAAGAAATCGTTTCATTGAATTTAAAATGAAACTAATCAACGTTGTCAAATATAGTTGATGAATGCTCTTTAAGAAGACCGTACGTTCGAACTATCGAGTATGCGCGGTAAGTTATGTAGTTGGTTCGACTGTTTAGTCACATGGATCTCTCACCCACCCTCTATATTGGTGTAAATGAAACCTAGTTTGTAACACAATTGATGGGCTCTCTCTGGGTTGATATATAAATCCGCGAATACCTAATGTACTTTTTTTTCGTTAGACGTATATACCTGAAGGGGATATCGTCTTAGCTATGAGAATAAGTTTTTATTAGCGACAATAGTAATTTTTTGGTGTACTATTCTCTTATTTATGCGCATGTTATTATGTATGATAAATTTCAAGAAAATTCGAGACCGTCAAATACAGGAGGAGTATAAAATATGCGAAAGCGATCTAAAATTTCTGATTTTAATACAAATCAGTCGTTCTTTGAATTCATGTTACATTTTTTTTTATCGTATATGTTTTAATTCTTACATTTTTTATAGGCTCTTTTGGATGTGTCACGTTTTTTCTATCATGTTAGGCTCGTCCAAGAAAGGCACTCGTAACTAAGCTAATTATTAAGTTGATGAATAAGCGAATTGTTTGATAAAACGCACCGCTTTATCAGAATTAATATTTTCTATTTTAAAATCTTTTACTAATGGTCTATGTGAAACAACCGAGAGAGAAATTCCTCAAAATATTCTGCTTTCTTTTTTTATTTGATAGTTTTCGTTATTGCCTTGATCGAAGAAGTTTGTTTGATGTATAGCTTCATGTTCTTAGCCATATATTTCCTAATGCTTTCCATTATTCAGATATATTTCTAGAAGTTATTATCCTTAATATAGTCTCTGTAGGTGCATTATAATTTCTTTAACTACCTAAATGAAACATCGAACACCCTCATCTGCGTTTCGTTCAAGCCCACGAGCATCTATTTCTTTTTGAATAGCCTGCGTCTTATATTGTCACTTGATGATAAAAGTTTCGTCAATCTTAACATTTCTTGGTCCTATAATCTGTGTCTAATCTACTAACAAAATTAACTTCGAACGAGTCGAGAGGACCTTGACGAATTCTATCAGTCAATTATATTTTAGCCATACCGAATTCGCCTTCTTCGAGATTATAAGATTAATTCTTTACCATTAGCTGTAATACGAGTAATATTTGATCGAACTCATCATTCTGTACTTGTAAAAATTTACCGAGATCTTACTGAATGAATTTCATTGTTAAAATAGATATAAAATCAGCCATATTTCAATTTGGAGTTTTATTTGAAAAAAGGACACGTTTTTAACACCTCGGGAATTCATACTCTCAAAATAATCAATTTGCTGATTCGATGAGATTAATTTTACGTACTAATTACTTAAATCATATGAAATAACCTCTTCAGACATTTTTAGTTGCGTGATCTTGAAGGAGAATAAGAGTTGATTTTAGTTTACATTTTTTTGATTATAACTACAAAAAGGGGAAGATATCGTGAATTCATCGAAGATAATCGCGATAAAGTATTTACAGATATGACCGTAATAAACCATAATTTTACTGAGAGAAGTTTTTTCCTGCATGCCGATTTGAAATCACAACACTTTTGGCAGATGACCCTGAGCATAAAATTTTACGTTTACATTTTGTTCTCAACCTTCGTAATTTTGAGAACATCCATCAGATGTTAGCAGATCACGTTTATTCAGGGTGTTTCTCTTTGGATAACAAACCTTTGGTTCTACAAGAAAAATTCGATTAAGTGCTGTAGACATAGGGTGTTTCTTCTTGGATAACAAACCTGTGGTTCTACAAGAAAAATTCGATTAAGTGCTGTAGACATACACCCACAGATCTTAGAGTTCATTAAAAATCAATAGCCATTGAAGAATATGCTTCAACGCATTCGGAAGTTTCAATAATTGGTTTGTATATGGAATTATTTTTTTGTCGTTTGTGTTTTCAGTTACTAGATTCCGTGGATCAAAACAATTTCTGGTGATACTTTGCGTGTTCTCTTTTTGGCCACCCGCGCCTTCTTCAAGAATAGTAACGCGGTTGGTAATATTTAGTGATTTTTTTCAACATCGATGTATGTCCATCAAAATCTGTTTCATTCTGAAAATTTTTGGGTTTTGTATGGTCTGACAGTTTCGATTTGAGTTAATCTACTGATTTATAGGGAATTTAGATCATCGTTATGTATAAGATCTGAAATTTTGGTCAGATTTCGGATTATGCCTCCGCTGTCGCTCGTAGAAACATCCAAATCGGATCAAAATTGCATATTTGAACATTCAAAAACATCTCATCAGGAAATTTGGATCTGTTTTCTCGATTTTTTTCTCACATATTAACGTAGAACTTTACATGAGTTTATGACTCTTCTCAAACTTACATATTTTTAATATGCACATATTTTGAAATTATGAAAATTTGCCAAACAGAGGAGTGGGTCATCTACTACTTAATTTAATGGGAGGTCATTTCTAGAACTCAAATCTATATTCGACTGGCTGTGGTATTATATTTGGAGATGCCAGAATCAGGG
>JWZT01004937.1:153104-163388 GCA_000827895.1 Thelohanellus kitauei
ATCGAAAATTACAGTTGAGTGGCCAAGCTTGAGGGTTTATGAACAATATAACCGGTGACACTCATCTAGAAATGCCTAGTCTATAGTCTCGCGATTTAGCTTGTTTTAATGATTTTTAGAAGTCATTTCATGAGTAATCCATTTTATCTTCTTATCTTATTATAAGAATTGCATGTTATCTGTTTGAGCGGGACAAATACTTAAAAATAAAATAAACTTTGGTGGACCTATTGGAGTTGCTTCAAAGCACGTTATTAAAGGTTTGATGCTTCAAAAAAGTTATTTTTATCAAGCTGTCTTGGTGTCCAATCCGATTTATCAAACCATAAAATGGGATTCCTGTTGTGTCATCCTGTGATTATCATCGTGCGCGGGTTAGTTTTCAACCTCGAACTATCCTTATGGTTGACACCTTCATTCGACGTTAATATTGAGATGCTATTTTGCAGATTCTGAATCAATTACACAATAATTTAATTTATGGCTCAGCTTAATCCCATTAGTTGATAGTATCAATGATAGAAGCCGGATCAAGGGAGCAACCATCTCAAAAATTCCTTTTTTGTTTGTTTTCGATGAAACTCAAGTGTCGAGTTAGTCTCGTTCTACATCATTTCCCGCTCAAGATATCCGACTTTCTAATGCGGACATTCAAAAGTTCGACTTGGCTTTTTTTATTAAAAGAAAATAAATGATAAATGGTAGAGATTCGTGCTGTTAGACTCAGACCAATCTCAGTAAGCGACTGCTCACATTAAAATGGAAAATTTAACCGCATATTTTCAAAACCCTAAAAGCTTGGATATTTACAAAACTTCCTTTACTTTTTTTATAATAAAAATACAAAATTAATAACTTTTGAATATCCACATCGGAAAGTCTGACATATTGAACGGGAAACGGTGTATTACCAAAGCCTATGAACAGTTCTTATCATTTCTAGATTTTTATTGGCAGTAGAAAAGGTCCTACGCATTTCGAATGACAAATTTTAAAGTTTATATCGAACGGCACGATAATGACCTAATTTTAACAATTTATAGATTTCCACTAATTTCTGCTTAAAATATCGAATGTGATTTCAAAAATCGAGGCCAAGTAGCAGCTAATGGGATTTCAATATAATATCAGCTTCCTACTACGTTCACGCCTTTATACAAAATCACAGTGATTATATTTCAAGTATGATGGCCTTCAAAACAAACCCGTTTTTTCTGAATTCATCCATAATATCAGGAATATTTTCATAATTTTACTTCATGCAGTTAATCCCATATTTAGAACCCCCTAGCCCTCGTTTTTCATCTGTTTGAGTATAATTATCTTAAATTATCTTTTCAGTCCTTAATCTGTGGATCACAGTTCCACGATATTTTGGTAATAAAATATTTTAAAAACAATCATAAACGGTGTCGGCGAATCGTTACTCTTTCCATTTAAATGCCTTCACAAATAAAAAATTATCAAATGTATAAAACATTGCTCAATTTTTTTATCCTTCATATTTATCGGTGTTATGATCGTATTTTTTGGTTAAAATAGTAAAATCTGCTTGAATTAACTACGTTAGATGTTTTTGCCCTTGAAATGATTATTAGTCTGCCGGTTTTTTAATACTTCCACACTGGTGTTGCCATCTTTCTACAGTCCAAAATTATCGAAGTTTCGCTTACATTGATGATTTAAATAGTTGTTTCAACTTTACCCTGTTGGTATAAAGCTGTTCTTGGATCATTCGGGTAGTAAAAAAGGAAAAATGTTTTAATAATCTTATTTTGAGTGATTCAAACAAGTTTATTTCGCCTCTCACCGACACGCATTCCCTTTTTTCTTTCTTCATTCAAAATCAGATACAGATGCGATTGTAGTTGTGTTAACTCAGGTATTGTGCGTAATAAGGAAATGGGTAGTTCATCCCAGATGATGGAAATGGTTTCAGAAGCTCGATTTTATTGATGGGGATATTGGCGAAATCTGCCAGACAAAAGGATTGGATGCACGTTAATTTTCGTCTGAAACCACATACATTTGCTTTGCTGAGTTTCAAATTAAATAATTTTAACAACTGTTGTTGGAATCTACAAAGCGTCGTATCCTGGAAAGTCAACGAAGGGGAGGTGCTGTCAAGCAATAAAACTATATTCCAGTTTCCAGGATAAACAATGAGAGATTTGTAGTTAAAAGGAAACATGATGATGTGTTTGAATCAGAACGGCCTGTGTGGATACTCATAATTGCGTTCGGGGCTAGACCCTAGACAAAGTTCGTCCAATTCAGCTATCTCGATTGGGATCCGTGTTGTTTGGAGGTAAAAACGAAAACTGCCCATACCCAGACTCAAAAGGAACCATCCATTTCAGATGCTAAAGTACATAGAGATCAAATCTCATCTCGTGACCAAATCGTCAAAGATTAGAATCACGTAAAACCGATAATTTTCATTATCTTATGTTTTATTGACAGGACAGGTAGACTATTGACCATTCAGATTTTGTGGCAATTACAAACTGAAATCCATTTGTGTTCAAGACCCCACAGCAAGCTCAACCATAATCCCTTGTGATATATCCGTGTGAAGACAATTTTGTGTATGTTAAACATAATGACGATCACAAGCAGCCGTGAACCTCTGGTTGACATGGTAAACGTCGTCTCTAAGTTGATCAAAACGTTGAAGTATTTCTTTATAGTAAAACCACAAATACAACCCACGAACTCCTTCGTACAAGAGAGGAGTACTATAGATGTTGAATGACAGTTTTATAATATGTAAAATGTACCGATTCCCATTTCTTTTGGTTCTCTCTCGGCCGATTTACTCCACAATATTCAAATTATATTGTGAGGGTGATTCTAGCAGAGCTATGGCCTGTAGAATGATGTAGGATTTTCATGGATCATCTGTACCAGCACTGTAGCCACATAATAAATATGCTTTAAATCTATCATTGTCAACCTCATGAAAACTTTGACCAAATAATTCATCGACGATGAAATATCAGTCTGATAAATTATCTAAATAAATTTCCGACGAGAAATAGAGCTTATTCGAAATCGCCAGTGGTGACTTATGATACACACATCTATGGATAAATGACAGGAAGCCTCATAAAATCAAATAATGGTGGATAAGTTCCGAAGTTCAACGACCCCTAAAAACAAATCGATTGCCCTGCATCGCGAAACTGACATTTTTTCAACAGGTTATCGACGCTGTTTAAAATATCCGAGGACATTAAAAAACCCAAATGTTTCATCGTATTCAGTGATTTAAACTTTTATTAACTTTATCCGAAAAAGCTTTGATAAGTTCATATGAAACAGCGTTTCTGTTTCGGAATTATGACTCAAATGAGGAACATAACTTATAATGAACCCCGATCCCCACTTATAGATGTTCATATCGACATCTCTTCTCAAGGTTGGGTGTTGATTAGTTGCCAATACTGGCAAGGCTTGCCACAAGAACTCAGATCTCTCCAAGAAACTGGCGAATTTACGCATTCAATACGAACTCCTACAGCGTCGTAAATTGGTGGATTGTACCTGTAGGATATCAGCAAATACTTTTGTACATGATTGTACCTCAATCATTACGCCAGTTTTTTAGTTGGTGGGGATGTTATAAGATGCATCGCTCTTAAAAGTGTTGGTGAAAACGAAAATAGGTTCATCTCATTTTTGAACCACTCAATACGTTTCCAAAAATTGTTTATCAGGTTGACATCCACATTATAGTGTACTATTTGAGAACTTGGACCGATAAGACAATTGCCCATTGTCTGGGGCTAGAAATTTAGTTCAGCACACAACAGTTGCTAAACCTAAAAACGTGGCTGAATGACAGCAGGAATCCATGATATGAAATTTAAATATCAGGCCATACGTTGACAGAAACGCGACTAAACTCGAACCTCGTGGCTTGAGTTCAAGGCAGTGTTTAATTTTCACGAAAAGAATTCGGTGTGTTGTCGTAAAATAGGAAACGTCAAAAGTGCCAAATTGTGATGAAAAGATTTTTATCACCCGCGTATCTTGGGTTACCCTACTGGATCATTGAATTATTTCATGGTTTGGTTATGAGAATTGCCCAAACCAAACAATACTGTAGATAAGCCGGGATAGCATCTCCTCGAGTGTTTTTTCGAGATTCAAAACGATTTAGCCAAGTAGAAAGTTGAAATACCACTCAAATACACTAAACGGCGGGAAACTGTTGAGCGTTGAAACCGAACGAATATTATTCGAAGAATTTGACCACTTAATTTTCCTTTTTGATCTTAAAGGAAGTCTTCCGGATAAAGGTAAAATATCAACAAAACGGATATGAATTGGGAACATCGCACTCAGAAAACTAAATCATTTTATTGTGAGACTTATCTTGAGACAAATATTTTCTCAATATGACCGATTGTATCATGTGGACCAATTACTCTATGCGGAATGACTCGATCGTGGATAAATATTTCGTAGTCATTCTCGCCCTACACAATCACGAGACTCTTACCTTATTTGTTTTATCCCCAAAAAAGTGAATGTGATCAAAGTCGGAAGGCACAATATGCCTCAAGCAATAGGACTTGTCCCAGCCCACAGGAAAAACGTCGATACTGATCTGACCACCGATTGAGAATCTGAAGTCTTGTTCACCAAACTCTTGTATCAACTTTTGGACGAACTTTTCCCTAATTCTTTCGATCTTAATGATTTTCACACCGAACCTTGTCTAACTCGTAAAAAGCGTCTCGTTCTTGCTGTGAACAATCTCTACCCACCGGAGAAACATTAATCATCGACTTTCTGAATTCCACAAATCGACCACTTGATCATCACATGCTCTCACCGTTTGATAGGTATATCGAGGTCAGCGATATAATGCAAACAGAAACTAATAAGTTTGTTTAATCGATCTTGTGGTATCTCTTCACAAATACTCTAGATAAAGAATGTGGTACTTTCGAACAAAAGAGCTCCCCTCTTTTGTAACCAACCATTCCGTTTTCGCAAAATACATAATCAAAACTGTCAAAGACTGAGCTTAAATAAAGCATTACAATCTTGATCATGATTCAACTGTTCCAACACCTTCGGTTGATCAGATCCAGTCACTATTCCGAGGGAAGCACCCTCTATATTGTTCAAATACGACTTCATAGTCTCTGAAATTGGCTGAATAATAGAAGGGATACCTTCCGAGGTTCTGTCAGCGTTCCATCAAGGTCAAATAATAGCAATCGTTTAACTGGAGCCGTATGCATAAAGTACAAACTTTAACAACAGTCGGAAACACTCGCAAGGTGTTAGGAATTACAGTTTATCAACTATAAACAATGACACCTGCATCACGAAATATCTAATCTCAAGAACCCCAAATTATTATCATGATAAACCATACCTCCCTCATTTCAAGGAATGTTACTTCTACGGCAACGAAAGTCTATATGTCTAATTGTGGTAATCGTGTACTATAGCTAACCTCTATCATGTTTGAGTAAAAACTACATGTTTTTAACCATAAAAATGCTAATTACACTCTTTTCCTTCTAAAATCTTTCAATGATTCATTCAGAATATCAGAAAATATTTTGAATGAAATTTTTAATCATTAAATTATATGGATGAAATAAACGGGGTTCTGTTCTCGAGATTGCAGAACATCAAGGATGTTTTTCAAGTGGCCAAAACTGACATTTACACCCACAAGTTAATCCGATAGAGACGCTCTTCTCGAAGTAGAAGTGTTTTCTAAAGTTTGGCGTGAATATTCTCATACAGTTACTCTCGTCAGTCACCTCAGCAGAATTTACCCGAATCGTAGAAAACGACTTGCTTTGCCTCATAAAACGTATAAGTGTGAATCTTTACATTTTTTTAATTTTACTTTTTAAAAACATTCTGAAATTCAGAACCTAAAATGTTGTATTATGAGAGAATTATTTTGCACCTCTTTCAGATATTTTAAAAGTTACAAATTAAAATTTAATCAACTTGTCACTCACGACATCTTCACTACAAATCACTATTCATTCATTGATGCAGCGTTCTATGTATAATAGCACCATTTTCGTCTTTAGGACCATTTTTAATTGTAGAAGAAAAACTATATTTTAATGGTTTTTATGTTATCTTTAAGAGCTTTCATGTCCCAAATTTCAATTAGTAAATCCTTTGATAAAGATGCAAACAGTAACATTAAAAAGATCAAAAAAAGCTATGAGATACAACTTTCTCATTTTAACATAAAATCATGTGGTTTCTGTAGAAAAATTAGTGGAAAGAATCGTCAAGTTGACAGCAATTAGTGTTAATAAGTGGTCTTTTATTTTGCAGAAGTGTATTCTTAGAATGGTATGTAGA
Organism: Thelohanellus kitauei; assembly: GCA_000827895.1. Classification (NCBI taxonomy): domain Eukaryota; kingdom Metazoa; phylum Cnidaria; class Myxozoa; order Bivalvulida; family Myxobolidae; genus Thelohanellus; species Thelohanellus kitauei. The sequence continues at coordinate 159,462 of JWZT01004937.1, forward strand.
TAACTCTGGGATGACATAAAAATAGGGTTGTATAAATAGACGATGAAAATATATGAAAAAGAAAATACCGGGTTCTGAATTAATAAACTGTTTGCTTTGTTAAATAGATTTTTTATAATACAAATCAGAAATCTTTTAAATGTATAAATAAATGGCAAAAAACCAATATTAATATTTCCTATTATTGAAAAATTGATTTTCTGAATACGAGAAGAACGTTTCGCAGTTATTTTTATGCAGGGTTTCGTATTTCAAATTTTATTTGGTGTATTTTGATAGATCTTTTTAAAAATACTTCATCAAAATCAACAAAATATCAACAAGTTTTATTCTCTCCCGATACCCTCTTCATCTAGATTTAAAAAAAAACTGTACGAATGATTGGTATAGTTTGCAAGATTTTCCCATGTTAATCCGTCCACAAGCCTCAATCTCTCTTGATATGAGGTCGTTAGTTCCCTGTTGTGCTCCATCTCTCCTGACAATCGACTTTAGTTGGGAAAAACATTCCTCTCAGAGATTGAGAAATGGACTATATCTCGGAAGTCATTTTATTTAATACGAGTACGTGCCATTTGAGTCAGGGTCTCTCTGATGGAACCGAACGTTATCCATCACGATTTTGAATTGTCCTTCCCTTCCAAGAATTGTCGTCAATTTTGTGAGACATTATTTAAAAATAACTGAATTAACACCTTTTGATAACGGTTTCGGCGCTTATTATGTTCCCGCAAGTAAGTGCAAGAATCATTGTGATATTCTACCCTCTATTTTTGGGAGAACAGGATTCGTTATTTTCCCTTTGTTTACAGATTTAAAAGATTTCTGAATAAGCTATTTTTAAACGAAAAACCCGGTATAACTGAGGACTGTGATTGTATGAGGGTACTTAATAGTTGTGGGTTCGAAAGAGAAGCTGGACCATATTCATTACTCCATTCAGATACAGATTAGCCAACGAGTTATGATATTTGATGATAAATGGACATTTAAACCAATTAAAAGGAAGACCCCAATATATGCCATAAATTTGTGAGACGAAAATTTAAATATTTTTTAAATGGCATATAATGCAATTATGCATGATGTTATTTCTGAATCGAAAGCAGCTAGCTATCCCATACAATTACCCTAATTTTTGATAGGGTGATTAATAATGGTCGGCACATCTATTTTTTGCTTTCTAATATCTTCATTTTTCTCATATGCGCGCACGCTCTACGTAGATAAAATTATTGAAATTTCAAGCGCAATAAATTCTGATATGCATACAATTGAATATTTGAGACAAAAATGTTGCTTAATTATTGTAATTGTAAAATTATTGAATTCTGCGATATCATGATTGAATTTTTTTCAGGCTGTTGATCAATGCCTGTATTTAAGGACTTAAAGACCTAACCCAACATTTTTAAAAACAAAAATTAACGAAACTAAACCATTTTTAATTTTCAGAAGTTGGGGTACACGAATCTTGAAAAACAGAAAAATGGAGAAGGATTAAAAACATTTCTTAAATTTAGTTTGATTCATTTATTTGCTTTTTTTTATAGAAAAATAATCGAACATTTTGAATTTCAGTTTATTTAGACCAGTAAAAAGTATTTCGGATTTCTTTTTTACATTTATATAACACATTTTCCGGTGTATAGAGCACACCATTTTATAAGCCGCAGAGTTCAAATCATTGGAAAAAACCCCATGGCTTATATACAAAAAAGAACGGTATTCAGAAGTAGGGGTCTGAATTTAAAATGGACGACTTCTAGGTTGTAAGACTAATGGGCTGTTTCAATCGGAATTAATTATTCGTCTGTCTTTTCACCATTAGAGTAGTGTTTCTACTCGTTTTATTTTCAGAGCCAACATCAAAAATTTGGTCATATCTTCGTTGGTATTCTGTCCATTCTAAGCAGAATAAGTTTCCGTCTTCGTATTTTATCAGATTTTAAGCTAGTAGTGACTCAGAATTTTATCCCCGTTAATAAAATTGACTAAAATATCATATTTATACACTGTATTCTCAAACCCGAATCCCACACCTACGATATCCATCGATTAACTATTTCCTGTTGGTCGGGTCATGCGTGTATTTGTAAATTTTTTGAACTGTATCCAGTGTTTCTCCAACAGTTCTGAATAAGCTATTTTTAAACGAAAAACCCGGTATAACTGAGGACTGTGATTGTATGAGGGTACTTAATAGTTGTGGGTTCGAAAGAGAAGCTGGACCATATTCATTACTCCATTCAGATACAGATTAGCCAACGAGTTATGATATTTGATGATAAATGGACATTTAAACCAATTAAAAGGAAGACCCCAATATATGCCATAAATTTGTGAGACGAAAATTTAAATATTTTTTAAATGGCATATAATGCAATTATGCATGATGTTATTTCTGAATCGAAAGCAGCTAGCTATCCCATACAATTACCCTAATTTTTGATAGGGTGATTAATAATGGTCGGCACATCTATTTTTTGCTTTCTAATATCTTCATTTTTCTCATATGCGCGCACGCTCTACGTAGATAAAATTATTGAAATTTCAAGCGCAATAAATTCTGATATGCATACAATTGAATATTTGAGACAAAAATGTTGCTTAATTATTGTAATTGTAAAATTATTGAATTCTGCGATATCATGATTGAATTTTTTTCAGGCTGTTGATCAATGCCTGTATTTAAGGACTTAAAGACCTAACCCAACATTTTTAAAAACAAAAATTAACGAAACTAAACCATTTTTAATTTTCAGAAGTTGTGGTACACGAATCTTGAAAAACAGAAAAATGGAGAAGGATTAAAAACATTTCTTAAATTTAGTTTGATTCATTTATTTGCTTTTTTTTATAGAAAAATAATCGAACATTTTGAATTTCAGTTTATTTAGACCAGTAAAAAGTATTTCGGATTTCTTTTTTACATTTATATACCATATTTTCCGGTGTATAGAGCACACCATTTTATAAGCCGCAGAGTTCAAATCATTGGAAAAAACCCCATGGCTTATATACAAAAAAGAACGGTATTCAGAAGTAGGGGTCTGAATTTAAAATGGACGACTTCTAGGTTGTAAGACTAATGGGCTGTTTCAATCGGAATTAATTATTCGTCTGTCTTTTCACCATTAGAGTAGTGTTTCTACTCGTTTTATTTTCAGAGCCAACATCAAAAATTTGGTCATATCTTCGTTGGTATTCTGTCCATTCTAAGCAGAATAAGTTTCCGTCTTCGTATTTTATCAGATTTTAAGCTAGTAGTGACTCAGAATTTTATCCCCGTTAATAAAATTGACTAAAATATCATATTTATACACTGTATTCTCAAACCCGAATCCCACACCTACGATATCCATCGATTAACTATTTCCTGTTGGTCGGGTCATGCGTGTATTTGTAAATTTTTTGAACTGTATCCAGTGTTTCTCCAACAGTTTTGGATTATCTTATGAGAAATATAACTCCGTTCCCTTCTTATGAAAATCACTCAATCTCCTAAAATCTCTTTTTTACCACATTTTATTAAACTTACTTTTTTGTTGGTCTGTCCTTAAATATTGTAATCAATATTTAACCCACTTTCCGTTAAGCTAAAGACTTGAAACTTGGCATCTAGATTCAGGGTTGTTAACTATGCATGTTTATGAAAAAATCATGAAAAATGTAAATTAAAAAAACCCGTTAAAAATCAATAATAAAATGTGGTTTTAAAAGTTCAAACATTTTTTTACGTGTATGATTTAACCACATTCCGATTATACTTTCACTCAATTATTAATAACACCAGATTTCAAAAAAATAGCGATAATTAAACTTGAGACTTATTTTTACTCAGTTACCCACAATTTACGAAGATGGAATGAACCGCCTAAAAAGCGCCTAACGCCTAAAAAACGCCTAAAATTCAGTCACGTGCGC
>JWZT01004940.1:12533-29487 GCA_000827895.1 Thelohanellus kitauei
CTTGCGACTACCCTAAGCTAATGTATAAATTCAGAAACTAGCCACAGACCCTCTTTTCATATATCCATCGGAATGCAGGTCCGCTTCAAGCAGGCTCTTATATAACGCCCCACGTTCAACTGCGAGTGTGAATAGTCAGCTCACTCACGAGAGCCGTATCCAACCACAAACCCTTCTGCAGAAATTGATCGCTCGATCGCCCTCCACAAGAGTATTGGACACGCTACCTGATTTTTCAGAAGGCATTGGGTGCCTTTATTGGTCTTTCCTAACCTGTAAGGACACATCTACAATTTGTTTCGATCTGCTCGTTGTTGACCTAGATCTGTGCTACTACTGAGATAAGGGTGGCCTTGGTTTGCACTTCAGCATAGTCAACGCAAATACTACAAGAATTGAAGGGGAATCTCTGTATTCAGTTTCATTAAACTGAGAAAATACAAAACTTACTCAGTAGCTTCGGGAAATTATTGAATCGCTTATCGCACCAGAGTTAGAACTGGCTGATTCCTTGAAAGAATATTGTATCAACGACCTATTACTCGAGTTTTGGACAACACCTATTTTTATCATTGTAATCGTTTAGATTTCGTGTCCATTTTAAGACTAAAATCGATCACATTTTATAACGCTGAATCATGTGTTTATCTTTAACAGTTGTTTAATTCATTTAAAAGATAATTTTTCGGCTCATAAAACATGACGGCAAATAATAAGTCCTAGTATATTGATAAATTTCGTAGCATTATTTGCATTAAATTTGAATACACGGAGAATATAATCCTTCAAAACAACATGAATTAAGATGAGCGTACAATAAATACCTCAAATCGTAAATTATATATTTCTAAATATTATTTATTCAATTCGTAGTATCTGAGAATGATCTTGAATGTATATCTAACTCTTGTGCACAAATCTACTACCACAGTTATTCCAAAATAAAACATCAACATCTCATGTATCTTTTATTAACTAAGTCATTAAATACGTATAGCATTATCCTCAATAATTTTTTTAGAAGTCATAATTGTGTGAAGTAGAAGAGTGCGACTAATCAGACAATGTCTGTTGATGTAGACTGTATGGAAATGTCAATCGAGACAACCCGTACGTTATCATATTGATTAGTATCATCTGACAACTTGTGACACTCGAATATTGTAATATATCCGTTAAATATGAATTTGAAATCTGATATATTTAACTTTCCCTATTGGGCTGTGTTTAACTAAAAATATCATCTAAAAATTTTAGAATAGACTATCTCTTGTCAGACTATACAAATTAAAGCTTTTTCGAATTTAAAGGTGTAATTGTTGGAATTGGACTATATTCCGAAATGCAATCTTTATGAAATACAAATTCTCAGAATAAATATTTTTCATTCTTCCTTGTAAATAAAGCGACGGCTCATGCGACTAAAAATTATGTTTCATAATCGAATTTCATCACGACCATACATTTAAAAAGTGGGCGAGACTTTATATTGAGTATCCCATCGATGATTGTATGAGGTTTTTAATTCATATTTTAAAAAAATTCGCTCAAGCTCTATCAATTTATTCGATTTTGTGCCATTTCCCTGTCTAATAATGACTACAAGATACGCGCACAAATCCAAGTAAAATTATACTTCAAGATACGAGCATTTGTAAAGATGCTATCATTAGATGACCAAGTGTTTAGAGCATTAATACAGCATCACTCATTCATTGAACATGATCGCAGGCTATTTATCATCTCTAGTACATCTTCGGTGGTTTGATTCTTATTTTTTATCTATCTGAAAATATTGTCCGTTTTTTTAATTTTTACGCAATATGTAATTACCATTCAACACAACTCTTTCTTTGTATCTCTTACACGTCCTTCAAAACGTTGATGTTTGCGATGTCGTTTCTTTCGAATGAAAGAACTCATATCAATTCATTTTATTTCATATGATAGTTTTTCAATTATCATTATCTGATATTTGGATTTTTAAGATCTAAGAAACGAACGATAGTTGTATTACCTATCATATATAGAAAAAGTTGATCTTAAACACGGCGTCGGTCTGAAAACCCACTTTCTCATTTGGCTCGAGAATATAATATTTTAGAGTGAATATCTCTTACTCAATGTGTCTAAATAAAGTTATCAATTACACTCTCAACTATGAATAGTTGATTTTACTCATTGAATATACATTCTCATCAGACGCCCACAATTATTCATAAAAGTTGAACAACACTGCGCATCGAACGAAATATATATTTGACATTCCGATATTTTTACCAAATAAAATTTCTCTAATAATTTGGTCCTCACCCAAATCATGTTCAAATTTTTAGAGAAAGAAACTATGAGGTTAATCATCTGCTGATATCGGAACATTCAGATTGCAAAGTAAGACTATTTAAGGTCCCAATTTATGAAATCTTCTCTCTGTTATAATTCTATCTGCTACTGTGTGTTTTGTGTTAATCACGTAAATATTCTAATTTTTCAAAAATATTTTATATACGCGTTTTTATATGTTAAGCATTTATAAACAATTATATATGACATTGTTAATCAATTATCAACTAAAGTTATTCGTAAATAGACTTTTACTCATGATTAGTTTTGATTTTTGATAAAGTCCATTCACAGAAAATGGTCTTAGTGAATTCAAATTATATAAAAATAGGAAATATTAATTGGACTCTGAGTAATGCAATCTTGGCGATTACATTCTAAATTTTTAATGATAGTTAACCCGATGATATCTACATTACACATGATTGAAACTCGTTTATTATACATTGATTGTGAAATATTTTGAATTCTACCGTTCTAAATAAAAATTACTTAGATCTCAATAAAAAGAGGGATTGTATTAATGAAAAAATCAATTCAAAAAAGAGACATTAGATTTCTCAAACGATAATGAACTAAATAAGTTACGGCAAGGGCACTTAATATAACAGAGATGGTTTATTCGCTGATTCATGAAATGCAGCCTTGTTGCGATATGACTTTGCGACAATAGTTTAATGAACAAATATCATCGTCAATAGTCATATCATATTTTTTCCACATTTATGATAAAAAAAGGCAGCTCGGTTGGATTAATTCTGGTGAATCGTGATCAACAACCTGTTTTTTTACATCTTGACTATTTTAATTGTAAGAACAAATTTTATATGTTCAGACATTTGTTTTTCATCACAGCAACACTTGATTTGTGGGTTATTAAAATATGAAGTTTAGAATGTGAACTGAATGAGAACGAATTGGCTAGATTTCTGCTATGTTAGCCATGTCAAAATTGAAAATAAATAGGATTTACGAAAAAGTCTTGTCGATGCATCAAGTAGCATTAAGTTATTAATTATGGTTAATGTTCGATTCAATCATTCAATATACATCTGCCATCTATGAGAATCAAAAGGAAACGAAATGAGTTTCCACCATCATTATCTAAAAGGCGTAATCGAATAGAGCTGTTTTTTTTGAAATTGAAGATCAAAATAACATTGAAAATGGATTATGATGAGACTATCTACCTGAAGTAACGCTTTGCACAGCGCAAATTGAAATATAGCAACATGGTTGTATTTGGTATATCAGCTTATTAACACGATTTGTTTTCAAAGCGTGACAGAGATATTTTTTAATAATTTCTCAAGCAGTACGCTGTTCTTAATATTCATTTTTGAATTAAAAATATGTGTTACGATTAATACTGTAACATGTATTTCAATGCGCAAGCCCAAAATTTACTCGCATTCAATCGTAGAAGGTCATAACAAGTTGGTCTTATCGTTACAGCTACAATGGGAAAACTTGATCGTGAGATAGTGTAACATGTGCAACATCCCATGCAGATACGAAATCATAAATTACACAAGTGTTATATTTTAAATCATTCATCATATCCATGGCCAATGTGATATAACCCGACGTTTTATGTCATTCTTCGTGACACAGACAACATTTCGGTTTTGTTTTAGTTACTGATTAATAAAGTTGAGATCGCCAAAACTCGTTTACTCGTATTATGATAAACTGTGTATTAATGCATAATAATTAAAAGAATATATTACCGGATTAAAAATACTTAAAATTATTTTTCTATTGATCCAGATAATTAACTGACGTCATGAATAATTTTTTAATAAGACGGTGGGCGCGCAGCGATTATCTGAGAATCTGCATTTTCTTAGGCGTGAGTATTTTAGTAGATATTGTTTTTCTTACATTCAGACATGGCAAGGTTTACGAGTATGCAAGTATTTCATACTCTGATGATTCTCTCAGTCTTCATTCCTATCATCGTCACACCATCAAATGGTTCTTCGAACACATTGCAACAGCAACCCCGATGAAAACTATTAAACATTTTTAAGAATCTTTATGAAGCCATCTATTCATACACATGTTTCACGATAACGTAAATTCGCTAATCAAGTGATCATATGGCATTACAGTTGACGGAAGTCATTAATGCGAGGGCAAATAATTATAATTTCTTCTACCCTCATTTTTTTAGTCTTTTTACATTTTTTTAATAAATGACCTCTACAAGTGTAAGGTTCATTTGTAATTAGTCATTGAAAGTGTTAAATATGCATGGAACATTTATTTACTCGCAAGGACAAATAGATTATATCTAAATATTGAAATACCAAACTTATACATAAATTAAAAAATGTCATCTATTTTAAACGCAATATTTTAGTGTCGGTCGGCAATAAACTGCTTGAGTGTAAATATCACCTCATTACAACATTTTTGTGTTAATTTTATTTTTATACCTTTGAAAGGTATTAAAACATCATTATCAAGTATAATAATAGGAATTTCACTTTTGATAGGTGCGCACTTTGAGACTGTCGTAGCTGTTCAGCAGTGTTTTGTATAAAATACTGATTTCTCGCTTACTATCATGTGCTGAGTATACCCAGTTCTTTTTGTTTTGATTCTCCTATTAATCTAAGCAAAACACCTGACATAAATCTGTTTGACATTCTTTCAAATGTGTTAATATACTTAATCCAAAACATCTTATCAGGAGTGAGACAAACAAGGCATCTTACACATGATAAAATACATCTCAAATTAAACACATTATTTAAAAAAAATAAAATTAGACAATGTTTATGATGCTTGTGTCTACATTCAGCCATTTTTCTAATACAATCGATTAAGAATTTGTTTGTAACTTTCAGGCTTCCTTCATATATCAATTAATAAACACTATTTATAACACCTCATCGTATAAATTCTATCTCTTCAGCCTGCAAAAATGATTTAAGGCAATACAATCCAAATTATTCAGGCATTAATCAGTTACTACATTATGTCGCAGTCTAAACATGCAAGATATCGAGATTTCAAATACTGAGAGCATATATAAACTTAAGTAGAGTTATTACACCTAAATAGGAAAGACCGATTCCCTTATATTGATATATTTTAACAAATACACACCCAAAAAATCTTCATATGTCTGTTCTGTTGTTGATTTTGTCATTAACAACTCATCATCTGATAATTCTAAAAAGATCATTCGATTGTTGTTAGTGTTGGTTTATGTTAAATTTTACGGAGATCAACTGTTTCTTAACAACGATATACCAATTAGTTTATCACCGAACGAATACTATTTAAGATTCAAGGGAATGTCAAGTATTTGGTTAAAAGGAAATCCGCCTCATATGAATCAATAAGAGAAATTTTATCGATATACATCAGTATCATGAAAAAAATTGAGCTGTATTTTAATTAGCAGGTTCCCATAAAATGGCCTAGAGTCCGTTTTTGGCTGAGGTCAATACTTCGTTAAGATGAATGTGATCCAATTAAATTCAAGAAAAATCTAAGCCATGATTTATAATAATCACTTCAAGATTTAAACTTTATTGTTTTATTCAATTATATTTTTTTATTTAGAATGATTCTCACTTTAGTAAGGCTCTTACCCATATACAAAGCATTAATCCTCTTTTTGGGTATATGTTGTATAAACACCAAGTTCACTTACAGGAAACGCCATAGAAGATCTAAATCAAAAACTTGCGCAATCGTTTAAAGAATTTAACGAAGGAATTCCAGACGACGAAGTTTGTTTTTAACATTATTATAGTTAAAAATCATCAGTTTTTTCGAATGCTCGATTCTTGAAGTTATACGTAATCAGTTATTTTTAAAAGCGAATAAAGCACCAGGTAAAGAAAAACTTATGTCGCAACTTAATGAATGTTGTTTCGCACGATTAGGTTATCGTCAAAGCTCAGCCATTTGCGCTAAATTTTCAGAAATGGCCTATCAATGCTTGCTTGATAGTAAAATCGCTTTTCAGCCTGTGGGCATGGCAGCTAAAGACAACGACTCGGATTATGATGAAGAAAGCGACTCAGATAGGGACTCCACCCTTACATATCAAAGTGACCCTGATACTCTTACCGGTTACCCTGGTACTGCCTTAGAGAACCCACGAAATCGGCCCGATGTAACAATATCGTGTATGTGCATTCAATTACACTAGCTGCTAGTGTACTTGAGGGGCTTAATACTGCCAGTTCCCTTCATCGTGATGATTTCGTTCGTCAGTATCAAGGATTTTAACTGAGAAAAATCTTGGATTGGCAAAGAAGAATCAATTGATCTGCCTAATATATTGAAATTATTAAATTAATCAAAAATAATGTTTTCTTTGCTATTTCCAATACTTTTGTTATCATTTTAGTCAAAGTAATACAAATACAAGGTGAATAAACACTGTTAACAAATATTAGTGTAAATTTTTATTAGATAGAGAGAGTAGAAATTGATTACCAAAATTATCTTTAAAAATATCGACACTTATTGAGAGATTTCTAACAAATTACGCACTTGTTTTATCATGTGTTATCGGTATTACACTCTAATAAAAAAAATATGATCATTTTATTATCATAAAAAACTAAGAAATATTAGATTCTTAAAAATGATCATAGTTTAGGGGTTTTTATCACACTGTATTTTAGTCCAAAACGTCATAAAATAATCTGAATTATCGGTCTTTTTTACGGGTATATTTAACCTCTTTCAAACTCAAAGTTAACACATCTAAACTGATACCACAAATCATAATACCAATGAAAAATAATAAATTGCATTTTCACACAACATTCGATAATATTTATAGATTTATGAAAGATTTATAAATCATGTACCTTTATTATTGTCATATATTTAAAATATATCTTATAAACAGGCATTAATAAAAACTATCTGAATCACGCGCACCCACATTTCGGTCATCTAACTTTCATGATGTATGATGTTTTTATCGAAAATAAATAACTTTTTTTTTGTTATACAATAATTTTAATTTAAAAAATTATACTTCGTCTTTGACTCTCCAATAAGGTTTTTTTAACCTTTTAAATGTTAAACTTAATAGAACTATCATGGATGTAAAAACAAACCCTCGGAATACCTCACCTATGTTTCTCAACCGCAATTATTCATTCGTTGATAGGGTTAACAGATAAACTTGCATTACTCTAATATTTAACCTTATATCTTACGTGTTAATACGCAATTGAATTTGAGAGTAGCGTTTTCAGTCAAAGACTTTTTAGATCAGGTTTTTCTATCATATACCTTTTTTCGTAAGAATATCTTAACTACAAGATTTAGGAAAAGGTTCGTTGTCGAAAACATTCGATCGAGTTTGTTTTTCAGTCAAACAATTTAAAAGTATAAAAAACGACAATGTTTTCACAGATAATTTGAGTGAAAAAAGGTTCATGCGTTTCTACAAATTAATTTGCATGAAGATAGGAATATGAGATAGATTCAATCAGGCCTTTATTGCTGACATGATTTAGTGCCATACAAAATGGCGCTAACTCTTAATTTTGTTATATTACGCAAAATGTTTTCAATGCTTTTATTGAAAATAATTGTAGATTTATACTCAAACTATTCGAAGTTTCTTCATAACATCATAATCATTACTGATTTTAACAATCAAAAAAAGAACGAAAGTAAATTCAATGACTAAATGAACAGCAATACTTAAAATTCGCCTTACATCATCATAATTGTAAACAATGGGTCAAGATGACAGATCGGAATAAGAATCTGATTAATTCTGCCAAATTTTACATGATAACACATTGTTTTAACCTAGATAAATCATTTGAAATGCATGTATCGTATACTAAAAAAACTTTGAAAATAAGTTATACCTCCATATTTTCAATATGGCACCATTCTTTGGAAAGAACATTTTTTACAAGAGTTATGTTTGTGAGTTTAATAAATTTTTTTCTTTTCAGATCATTCATTGAGTTTCTTCGATGACAAATTATTTCGAGGTATATTTTAATAATATCTAATCTATTGACCTTGATAGGAGACAGACAAACTTACATTATCGTGGGAATTATATAGCACCATTATTACCCTGTGATCATAAATTGAAACAAATGACATCAGAAATACCATTTTTTGTTACACTGAATTATACTATTCTGTATTTAACTTATTTTCTCGCTTCTGAATGTATTTGATGATCATATATAACATGAGTAAAATAGATGATGATCATAAAATACATAGTACCTGAGAATTGATTTTGTACTTACTATTCATACAAGGGAAGTTGTGAAACTTGTAGTCAATCTCCATTTAAAACCCCAAGACGCATTCAATCTATTGGGTGTGGCTTTCTAAAGATATTGATAGTTAGCGCTTTATCCCATATTTATGTTAAACTATCATATTACTAGATTTAGTTTTATGATGTGTTCTCACTACCAATATCTTTCGAATTATATTTCAGAGAAAACATAGACGGTAGAGATTCGAAGCAGATTATTGAAAAACAAATTTAAAACGGTTGAATACTACTCTAATAATGCTTCTTCGACTTAATACTATGTCCCTGACAGATTATACATTATTTATCATATTTTAACATTGATTTACCAACTTGGTGTCTATAAGGATTATCTATAGCAATCGTATGAGATAAAAATCTTCATACGAATTTTTTCCGTTTTTATAACTCGTTTGTATACAATCAACATTAAAAAAATTTCGAGTTATGTAATCAGGCTTTAACGACGTTCTTCAAAACTTTTAAATATAAAAATAACAGCCGTTAAAATTTCATAAGTTATCTCGTTCTTTGTATCTTAAATAGATTGATTGAGTTGAAAAAAATAATAGCCGTAATAACATAAAATTTTATTGACATTATCAAAATGTGAAGACTGTTATTAAGTTAATGTAATGGTTAGCCAAAAAAAGATTCTTCAAACTGAAGATAATTATATTCTCACTAGACATTAAGCGACAAGCCATATATAATGGTAGCCGGTGCGATAAAACTCTGCACCAAAGCGCGATTTAGAGTTAAGATATTCCTTAATACAATCGTTTGAGCGTCATGGAGACGCAATAGTTAGTAGAGCAAAGTATGATATATGAAATCAATTTGAGACATATAATAATTGACATCAATTTGAAACAAACATACTACGTATCGTTTAGAATATTTTTTCTCAATAAGTTCAAATCTTAGCTATATATTGATATATTTTACTATTTAATACATGTCGGAGTTTTGAAACAAGTTGATATAGTCTCAATTCAATTTGGTAGAAGAAAAATTAATAAAAATAAAAATCGAAAAATACAAACTAAAAAATAATTTTATATTTTCTATAATTTTATTACCTAAGGACCTTTAAACTACCTACATTATGAGTATATTTTATCCTTAAAATGTTCAATTTTGTCCTTTCATAATTTCATTTTTATTTGATTTTTAATATTTCTTTTTAATAAGCTTAAAACTAAACTTTTGGGTTTGAACAAATGAAGGGGATTCGAATTTCAAGTAAGCCACCATCGGTTGATTTTTAAGTTTGATCTTGTTAACATACATTTTTTGACATAAAATCTTTATGAAATCTATATGATAGGGGGTCGGTTGTTATAATTTTCTAGGTATTTCATTTTTTTAATTCGCAAAACAACGAATTCGCACGACATTTATTTCGTCACAGCTATATATTCCAAAACCCTATTTTGTTTTCTTTTTAACATGAACAACCAAATATTGACTTGCTTAATTTTTAATCATATTTATTATACCAGGATTTGCATATATAAATAGATATCCAAACGTATATATTTGCACCTAAAATATTCAAGGTTATTCATTAGGATATTATGGGACTTGTCAATGATATTTTCAGTTTATTGACGTTGTAAGTTGATAAAAAGTTAGAAATCATATTATCTAAAAAAATTTTGAAAAATAGTCTCTTTAATACCAAAATACCGTTAGCAAAAATATTAATTATTTGAGGTGCGCAATTAATACGTTCGGATATCTATTTATCAATGCAAAACCCGGTATCGATATCAAGTTACTACTTGAAATAAACTGTTGAAGAAGGCCATTTGGATGAAGTTAACTTTTAACTAAATATCGGTAATTTTTGAGCTGTTGTTTTTTAATATTTTACTAAACAATTTTAGTGAATTTTGGACAAACATTTTTTAGATTTTTATGAATAGTATTAAATCAATGGGAGGGATATTTTCAGAAAGTTAAGGTTGTATACATGATCAATGCACATCAAAAATTTTTACCTAGAAACATAGAATTTTGTATTTTTGTATTTGGAAAACACTTAAATCCACGAGAATCAAAACATGGATGAACTATCAAAGAATCAAGTTAAAATTTTACTGCCATGTATACTGCAATAATACTGAATCACTAAAGTATTTTCAATGATTACATCCCCCTACCAAACTCTTCGGTGATTGGCCGGTGATTCGGAGACAACATAGTATACGTTTCACAAGTTATATCGTCTCTACTTGAAGATGAATCCGTAGATATTGGATGTTTTTACTTACGAATGAGAGGTTGTATCGATTCGGTATTAGAGGGTGAAAAAATTTGATCATATACATCCGAAAATTATACTTTTCGTTTTTTTAATATTACACTTTCGAATAACAACTTTTACGCCTGTAGACGTATTTTCAAAAAACAAAAATGAAATTCTAATGTTTCTTTGTGTAAATTTTAATTAGGCATTGATTATGCATTTCTCTGTAATATGGCATTCTTTGATATATTTAAAAATAAATGTAACAAAAATCAATTATATCTAGAGGTTATTGTTTACATTATGTGAAATCCCTCTTAAATAATCTGAAATGTTTTCAGGATTGTAGGTCGCGATGATTCTTCTTAGCCTTTCTTTCATGTCCCTGTATACTCTTCGTCGATGATTAAAGTTGTTTCCCAAAAGAAGTTTAATCATTCGAAATTCATTAATACTTCGTTATAGTTGAAGGCATTTTATGAATGCGATTATATTATGGTAGTGGCTTTATTACCATACAAGCGAATGCATTATGCCATCTTTCTATATCGTTGTTTGTTCTTGACAAATTTTATTCTAGCCTGTCATGTTGATTCCATATTTGAGTTGGAAAGAGAGGAATTCGCCTTGTCGATTTTGTTCTTAATCTGGAGATAGAGTTATCTTTAAAGTAATCAACAACTGGAACAAGTAGGTCATAGTTAACGGTGAAGAAATTTGAACTTATTAGGGTTTCCAATGCAACTAAAACATCTGTGTGGGGAACAAGGGCAAGTGCGATGAGTTGCCTAAGATTTAATGCGAATAATGCATCGTTTAAATATTGGTTCATCATCTCACTATTTTCTTAGATTTTTCTCCAAACGTATTGGGAAAAATTAAAATACCACCCTCGAATTGATGAAGAAGTATATGTAGTTCGTAGGGCGCTTATTAAAGCCTGTTCAAAGTCCATCATTATTCGTGTTGGATTGAGTGAGGTAAAGTTGGAAACCAGATATTCGAATAGTCTTGAGTAGTCATTGATTGATTACCCTGGCAACAAAGCATACACACAGGGCAATACCGTTCCATTGTATAACCCATGAATCGTGTAT
This sequence comes from Thelohanellus kitauei, assembly GCA_000827895.1. Lineage (NCBI taxonomy): Eukaryota > Metazoa > Cnidaria > Myxozoa > Bivalvulida > Myxobolidae > Thelohanellus > Thelohanellus kitauei. Next base: position 24,508 of record JWZT01004940.1, read on the forward strand.
AATAGAGAAAATTGAAGAAGGCATACCTTAATAGTACCGTCTACAAACCAATCTGATGACTTTGATAACAATCGTAAATTTATTTCGCTTGAAAAAATTAACGTTATCTTGTTTTTAAATGTTTCGTCTTTCATTAAAAAATCGAACATTAGACAGTGTAATTTTCAGAGTGTCTGGAATAAGTATTTATTCTGGATTTGATAGATTCTGTCTTAAATTTCTGTCCGTTTTTTTTAATTTGTTGGCTTCTCGGGTAATATTTTGTAACCGTGGCATTTGTCCAAATGTGGCTTCGTTAACTCTTCTTACCTCCCGTGAAGTGACAGTTTGTATTTGGCACTGAGTTCACAATGAGGCGTTTTTAATTCTATCCACAACAACTCGGGCTTCTATAGCAGAGCGATCAGGTAGATGACTATGCTCCTCACATGCATATACAATAAAATCGTCAGATACATGGAAAGGAGCAGGACATTGCTATATCGAATATTCCACACATCTGTAAACTACGTTTGAAATATATCGTTTCTCACGATAATAAATGTGAAAATTGTGCATCAAAAGAGGATTCCCTCTCACGCTATCAACATACAGCGCTGGTATTTGAATGCTACTTTCTGTTATATAGAAATGGTAAATAAAGATTCATAACATATATTATGATCAGAATTAACAAAAGAAACCTTTAGATAAAAAAATACCTTCATTAGGCATTTGGAAAGGCACTTTAAAATTACTTTTTCTAATACAATTACAGCTATATATTACAAAGAAAAAATTTAAAAAGAAGATAAATTTGTTTTTAATTTCAATCAAAGTATATTTAGATATTAAATTTCGTTTAACCATTATTGTTTATTGAATGACACAATGGGTGATATATTTTACTAAAAATGCAGAAGAATGAATGTATATTAACTTATCGTTTCAAATTAATAAAGACATTTACCTTGGGCCATAAATTATTCAAAACTTCGTTTGTGAAAGAAATGTCATGCGAGATAGATGTCTTGCGAAATAAATGCATGTTACCCATTTTGTGTAGGATCGATTGTTTAGCGTTTGATCCCGACAGTAGATAAAACCATCCGAGTCCTAAATATCATACCACCAATAACTTTTAAATGTTCGAATACAACTCCTGAAATTATTTCAAGTCAAAAATGAAATAGTTAACTTAAAAATGAATAAAAATCAAAGGTAATATTTTAATCGATAACATTTGATGCTATATAGTCAAAAATTAAACAGATATTTGTGATTATATTGAACCAGTAAGGAGCATGCACAAAACATTCTGTCAGCTATGTCTTGACGCTTTTTTGTAATGAGACATGATTGTCATGACAATGATGTGCTGGGAATGGCTTTGTAAGAGAACGAATGTGACACGCTAATTAAGACCGAAATTGGATAATAAGCAACAAATTAGAGCTCTGTGACGAGTTTGTAACAGCCTTTTCGATTGCAAGGTATCAACAAAACGTTAACAGTATTGTAAGAAATGCCTTAATATATGAGAATCTTTTGAAGAGAGTATGCAATCGTGCCGACCATGCGTCGACACAAACGCTGATGTCTGTGCCATTCAGTTGATTTTTCACAAGATTTCAAGGTTCAGCGTCCCTGGAATCATTTTACTTTGATCGCGGAGCCTAGTTTACATCGAAACTAAGGCTTTGTATAAGTCAAAAAGTCTGTATTAGGCCAAAAATTACTTCTTACTACTACCCACAGTCTAAAGAATTAGATGGACGCCTGAACAGTACACATAAAGCGTCTAAAGTACATGTCTAATTATGGGATAACAATACCGAGTATTTGCCGTGGGTACTACTAGGTTTGCTAAAAACTAAGGATACAGATTTAAATGACTCTTCTGCCGAGATCATTTTCGCATGACAGGTGGCACTCTAGGGTGACTTATCAATAACTACTTCGGACGACGTCGATGAGACTACATTCGTCCATAAACTTCAAATCATTACTAATGAGATTCGTTATACATATACATTCAAACAAGATAATGTGCACAAGCAATCCTTTCAAATGACCTTTTGAAAAGCAAATTTGTTTTCATCCGCGCCGACAATTGAAGATAGGCACTGGGCCTAGTCTACGATGGCCCATTTAGAGTGATCAGATACGGTTGCAAATTTTTCGAGTGTGAGCTTGGAGCGACTGTATAAACATTCATTTGATAGCCTTAAACTAGATAGGGTGCACTTCTATCGACCTGAACAACAAAAACGCCGTAGACGACCGAGAAAACAAACGTTAACGATGTAGCAAATTGCAGGCTATGTATTTCTACCTAGCGCATACCATAAATTAAATTAAAATCTACTTTAATATTATTGTCTGCTATTCAATGATATAGTGTTTATAATTGATTATAAATTGATATTCATAATCTATAACTTCGTTTGAATATCATTATCCTCGTCTACTCTAAACTTCTTGATGTTTTTCGATATCTGATAAAAATATTGTCTAAAGTTATTAAATATAATTGTTTTGAATAACGGCAACTGAGCTGAAAATTCTGTTTATAGTTAATGAAACTTTTTTTACCCCGTTCTTGGAAGAAATTTTCATTTGAGCCAACTTTTTGATTAAGTTGATTACAGTGATTATATGGAGTTCGAACACTCTTATAGTTGCAGCAAACAATGTTAGCCAAATCAATTTTGAAATTAGGTTATTCCGTGCCAAATATGAAATGAGGGGATATACCTAATTTTTGAAGAGTGTTACTAATGACGACAAAAAATGGATAATATATAAGAAACTACGACGTTATCATAATAACTCCAAACTATTTTTAAATATTGGAAATCATGAAATAGCAAATACAACGGCAAGAAATATCACTAAATATATAATATTAGTCGTGTTTAAGGTAAAGTTACAGATGCTCAAAATTAACATCTGATTTAATGATGATTTACTTACCCAGGTATGCTTTATATAATTATCTTGTATGAATTTCTTTACAAACTTTGTTTGAGCCATCAATTATTTTTGAGAATTGTGAAATCTGGTGATTTTTGCATCTGCGAAAAGATAGAAAATCGAATAGATTTAGTGAATGAATGATTATGAACTCCTGTTATCAGTAAATGACGATTTGTAAATACATTTATAAAATTTATGCCAACGCGTTTAACTTTATCTCGAAATGGTCAAATAGAGTTTGACAAATTATTTGTGACCATAAAACGAAACATGCGCGATGATATATAATTATATGATCAATGACGTTTACAAACCCAAGAAATGATTTTTGATAATCGTTTAAAAGGTAGCCTTAAAAATAATTAGGTTGATGCATCAAATCATTAACCAATAAAACGGAGACTAGACAATATTTCTCAAAAAAGATCAAATTTAAAATCAATCCATAACACATTAAATGTATCCTTTGAAGATGAAACCACTGTGATCTGTAAGTATTGCAGTGTTTTAATTCAAATGTTTTCATTTTTGTACTTTATCGTTCTGAAGGACGAAAGGGTTCGAATCGATGTAAAATTTTGTTTTGTAAAATTACAACAGAAATCTAAATTCTATTCATTTTTGGAAATAGTCGTACCTCCAGTTATGATGATAAACATTTTTTGTCACAAAATTGCTCTATCAATTTTTAAAGAATTCAAACAGCTACAAAAACTAGCCTGTATAATCGAAAATCTAACGATATCATTGAATCATCAAATATTTTTATACTCTATTCAATGTTTGATTTATTCATTTGTGCAGTTTTAGTCAATTTTATTTTGTATAAACCAGGTAATTTTGTCTAGACACGAAATTTTCACACGAGAATTCAACGATTGTTCAAATATATTCTTTAGATTTGATATTGTTTTACGTTCCATGTGCTAATCACACAGATTGAGATTTGGTTCATATCCATAATTTTAAATCATTTGACTAAATAAATCTGATATTGTTTGGAAATTTATATCTGATACATAATCAAAAATGACCTTCACAATTATCAAAAATATTGTGAACAAACAAAAAAAACATTCATTGAGATTTTTGATCTTCTTCCCATATTTGAACTACATTTTGGCTTTATTTGAAATATGGCCAATGTGGTAAAATAAATTGAATGTAAGTATTCTTTATTTTTTAAAAATATTTCGTTTTTCGGAAAATTTCTTCTTTAATAGACGATTTAAGTTGAAATAAGAGAATAATTAAAATTTATTTGTTTAGAACCAAAATTCACAATCTTTTATCAATGCATAAACCATGTATTTTGGTCGTCAGATTTTTTTTCTATCGTATTTCTCTGAAAAAAATGGTTAAAAAGAAGATTTTTTTTGTCTGAGAAAATAATTAATTATTATTATCAAATATTTGTGAAGAATTATACAAGTATTTTTGAACATATATTGAAATATTCCGAACATTTTCGTTACACTTCAGCATTTTTGTGTTTGATTGTCTTCTAACTAAGGTATAAAGGTAGGCATCCGATTACTTATTTAATTCGTTTTAATAACCATTATTCCTAGACAATCTGTATTCACGTTTTATCTATTATATTTTTTAATTTTTATAAACGTCATGATGCTGTCGCGTAGTAATATGGATTTACAAGAAAATAAAAAAGCTTTGTACATTTACGTCGTTGGTGCACAATCTGAAGATTTGTTAAGACAGATGGAAGCCGTCAGAAATTTTTTATCACACTTCTCTCATCAAAGTTTCTCAACCGATGTTCATTCATTTATTAAACATTTTCCCAAGAAACTGTTTGAAGAATTTAAAAAGACTAGTAAGGAGGAAGTGTGGATTAAACGAAACCATCAACATATAAGTATGTTTTTCGAGGTCTTCACCTTTATATTTCAATATCCACAAATAACATGCTATTCCAAAGCAGAACCATTCGTCGAATTATGTCTACAATTTATCAAAACCTGTGATCCAGCTTTGAGTTTTGATGCGCATTCTCTAATTCAT
>JWZT01004940.1:30791-44150 GCA_000827895.1 Thelohanellus kitauei
AAACAGAGTAAAATATCCTACCTTCAAATCTTCTGTCATCAATTTTGTCAGAAATTTTCATAAAATATGCAATTGTGATCTTAAAATAATTCATCAGTTGCTTCAAATTCTAATATTGGTCATCTCTGCGCGTAATTTATTTTTAGAACATACACACAGTGCAAAATCATTGATAGCTGCCATTGTTCTATTGATATTTTATATTTGGAAGAGAATTTTAATGTGATTAATAGAATTTTCAGTCTTCGTAATATACAGTAATGTAAGGTTAGTGTAACGTAAAAGGTGAGTCCTGAAGGAATCGAACCGACCCCTCATCGATGCTCACCGAGTGGTCGCCGTCTGTACCACTCATCGCTTATTACGTTAGTAAGGATATGGTATTTATATATATCCTTACAGTTAGTTTTAATTTTTTAAAATTCAAATTCTACAAATCAATTTGTCAAGAATTCAATAAATATTGTAGTAAGTATGATTAATCACCATGAAAAACAATTTTATCTCCATTCGACGGGATTCGGCTAAAAACATAAAAAAAATATTGAATGGTAATAATGGTGAATTTAGAGTGTAAATGATCACGATGAATGCTTTGATTCAAAACTCAAATGACTTCACCATGTGTTTTTTTGGTTTAGACAAAATAACACGTTACAAAAAGTCCAAGTTTGAGAAACACTCTAAAAGTAAAGGTATGTCATTTATTGATAAATATCATGAGAAATGCAAAAAAATACGTAATTCAATACCAGCGGAAAAGTGAACTACTATATTAAACCAGTTGATGCTATCTAATAATTCTAGTAATATTGCTAGTTTGATATATAACATCAATAGATTTTAAATCTCAGAAAAACATATATGATGGGGAATACATGAATAGATTTATATCTTAGCATGGGAAGAACTATTTCTTTTTTTTTGAAGATTTAAGCAGATATTCTAAATATATTGCTATTTTATGCAAAAACAATAAGTGATTTCTTTAAAAATGTTTGTATATATAATCAACAGGCATCGAAAACCATACACTGGATGATGGGCATGCAAATGTGTAGATGAATTTTGTGACATTATTGATGTTGTCACAATCTAGTTTTTTGCACGATTCATTTCCTATTTAGATCCTTGACTCGAGCCGTTATAATTGTTACAACTGATAAATCAAACATGATGTCAGAATATTGCAAATTCTGTATTGAATGCATAAAAATCCTAGAATACTTAATAGAATTGTGTTCATTTCAACAGACAGCAAAAATTATGACAGGCCAGAATAAAGGCTTTAGTTTTTGTATTTCAAGAAAAAATTCAACACGAAATATTTGTTACCATTTAGTCATTCATAAAGAAGCTATTTGTGCACAGGTGTATCGGGATAATATTTGCCATATAATGGAATTGGTTATTAAGATCAATTACTTTAATATATATACAACTCCTCATAATTGAGAATTTCTGTAATTTTTGATTGAACGTAAGAGCAAGTACGCAGATCGTTTGTACAGATCATAGATGGCGGATTATTAAGAGGAACTATTTTACAAGATATATGTTCTTTGTTGCCAGAGATTAAGGAACTTCTTCTTAATAATTCTAACATTTATCCCCAATTATTATACTACCAGTGGCTCCAAATATTTGATTATTGAGTACTCAAAACGATTCATTTAAGTCAACTTAATCGAGAATTACATGGAAAAAGAAACAGAAATTTATCTTTATTAGATGTTGCTTTATTCATAAACAATTTTTTTTTAAAGATGATTAAAGAAAAACATTAATTAACTTTCATCCCCTTCAAAAGAATCGAAAATATTTATTATTTTAAGACAATACTATTAAATTTAAGAAAATATTTACTGAGTTAGTTACATTCATTCAGAAACAGCAAAATATAATTAACCTTTGAAAAAAATCCTTTAAATATAACTGTAACAGGATGTAATACTTCTCTCTTACATGTTGACATTGGACTCTTCGTTTGGCAATTGATGGATAAAAAAAACAAAGATATATTAGGTTTTTAATATAAAAACCTAATTAACAATTTGGAAATTGAGGAGAAACAAATATGTTTAAATTTACTGACATCACAAGTGATCGGATATTAATGATAATGAAAGAATGATGATTTTTAAGGAGTGAGAATCTATTACAGACTAATATCATCAGCTTAAAAAAGTAGATATGGATTTTTTTTGAATTTTAGGATCAACATATTGATGCGCATCATCATTTCCCAACATGAAACAAATGAATAATAAATTAAGAAATCAACTCTTCGATGAAAAGTTGGAATCACGCTGAAATTAAAAAAAACATGCGCACCAAACATACGAATGAGATAAATGGACAATATTCTAATTAATTACTTGACGATTAATATTATGATTGTATGTATTTTTTACAATTTTATTTTAATCAAAATGTTCATTGTTAACTTTTATTTAAAATTCTTCTCGCATTGGACTTGTTGCAATGACGTCATAGTCCATTTATCTAAATTTTACTATTAAATGTAACTAAATTTTGGCTCCTCCAAAATTAAAAAATCTATTTATAATCCAATGTGGCTATTTTATCCAAAATGTTGCCGACCCCCGGTCTTGTTGATTGTTTTCATATTATATGTTAAATTATTCTAAAAACATCTCTTCTATTGATCTCATTAATTCGTTTACGTAATTAGTATACTTCGAAAGACAATTAATAAAATACATATATCTAAATCGAGGATTGGAAAAACAATTTGCATACTCTATCGAGCGATCGTAATCGGTTTTTTCGATGACTAGACTCCATGTATTTCTAGAGCAAGTTATAGGATGACTCACAGTAACTTTTCTCTATCGGGAAATGCAATTGTCTATAATTCGATCCTTATAAGGAGCTCTATATTACAATTAATCTTAGGCACTTCTAAATCTAAAAGCATTTACGTTCCAATTGAAATCTTGCCGACCCAAGTAGACTTGCCATGTTCAGTCGAGTATTTTAAATAAAGCCTTTGACTTTTGTCTGTCCCTCACCCCTCATGTATCTTATAGTTTGCACTCGTGATTGCCGTTACTTTATACAATTTGTCATGTGTACTAATATAAGAAGTTTCCCCTAATAAAAAATACGCCTCATATTTGTTGTTGTATATTAATTTTATGACGTTTTGCATTTTCATATTCGGTTATGATATTGAAAAATATCAGATGTTGTGATTAACGAGATTTAATAGCTCTAATCTTTAAACTGCTGTTGGCCTATCAATAATTTTTAGATTATCGAAAAAAAAATTAAATAGTATCTGGTAAAGGAATATAGATGTTGCTTACCGCTATTTATAACTAATAGTTTTTGAGATTACACGTCTGGATATACCTCGGACATACTGCATTCCATCGATGTTATATTGATGCAATATTCATCGTTTGACCCAAAAAACGTTTTAAATCATAATTGATCATCTAATAACTATACAGCGAGTAAAACCACAAAACTCGCTTGTTAAAAGATCGATTTAATTCTCACTGATTATCGAATTTTGCATAGTTCATTACCTCGAATATTACCATATAGAGCTTATTCGAGTAATCTATTTTTGCCAACATTTTTCAGTAACTTAAACGTATCAAAATGTAAAATGATAAAGTTAAAATAATAGATAAAACAAACTTAAATTGTATATGGCCCTCAACCTAAAAATACTCATTAAGATGTTGCGGTTAGTCTCGTAGCATTATTATTACACTGATTTCAATATATTCATTGGAATATTACTTTCATATACTGGACTGGTCGTTCTTCTTCATTGTGGTTATACACTAAAACTTATATATTTCCATTTATGAACACACCGTTCATAAGAAACAACCTCTGAACTTAATTGTCTCATAAATAATAAAAATATGTTATACAGATAACTTAGAAATTACTGAGTAATAAACGTCAGTCTTAGCCTAACTTCTAATAACATCAATTGTATTTTCAGCTTGTAGCATTCTTAGATTTTAGGCAGATTTTTGAATAATAACACTCTATATCTCGAAATGCTTCTGATCTATAAACTGATGTCTCTCAATTATTTGAAGACATCGTAACATTTTTAGTTTCTTAGGTAATTGGGATGTACCTCTAAACATATTCTTTGTTCAAATGAACTGATAGCTAACTAATATAACTATAATCTTCAATAGTTCAAGTACGTGAATCTACAGAAAGTAGACTTATTTTAACGATGTCCTCAGTGGTATTTAGTTAGAATTATACATATTTATCAATACAAAACTACATGAATTAAACCATGTCTTGATCACTTTTTGTTTTATCATTTCAACTCAAAGAATTGTAATTTATGTATAATAAAACAGCTATATGCTGAAAAAAACTAGAGGATAATTATACGGGTAAAACAAATTTGTTTTTCGTTGAAATAACCGATTACCGCAAGACGAATTTGATTCACATACAAAAATATATACAGTAAACGTTGTTTAATTTTCAGAAATGGCGAGACATGATTTTGAAACAACTGATAAATAGACAAAGTTAGCGAAAATGGTTTTATAATGCCATTATAAACATTATTTTATCTTAAAGGGCCACACAATTTATATTTCATTTGCTTTTGCCTAGTAATAAAATCTTTCATATAACTGTTAAAAATATATGTTTAATTAGGGGTCATGACATTAATATCGACTACTTAAAAAATATTTAAATTTTGTAAATTCTTATCTATCCGCACCTTTTTATCGATTCTTAATATAAAAACAACAAGGTTATCGAAAAATACATGTTATATGGGTTGAATCATGGTGATGTCTATTTTTTGATTTGTTTGACAGTGAAAGAGCTTACTGAACATTTTAAGGTTTTGGATGTACTGCCAGATTCTATTAACTGCAGTATTTCAAAGAATTAAACATTTAATTGTTCATGCGTATTATGTTGAGATACCTTTATCTGTTTGGATGTATTTGGGACTCTTTTATCTGCTTTATGGTAGAAACATCGATTAGAAGATATATCTATTAATAAAGGCATTTATAATCTGATCCAATTTATGTGAATGTATATTTTTCGTTCTATTAAAGGTACACAACTATTTCTTTCTTTTCTTTAATGTTAAGCCTAGTATTTTTTTTAAATTACATTGTTTATTCAACGCATGACAAGTGAAATGAAAATTAAGAAATTCATTACAAAATATTAATTATAGTCTCAATACAAGGAACTTTTCTTTACTGAAAAAATAAGAATTTCAAAATATGCCATAGAACTGCAGTAATGTATAAAAAAACACAAAGTTTTTACTCATTGATATCTTTTGTAAAATTATTCTAATCTACAAATCTACCAGCTATATACATCCAGAGTTCTATCCCCTCAGCCGTATGAAATGAATTTGACACCCCTGTACTAAAGACATATCCCACGATAATACATTTATCGAAGTCGATTATCTAATAATATATTGACTCTTGTAGCAAGTAAACCAAAATTATTTTTTAAATTATATGAAATTATGTTTACAGTATTTCTTATAATATTATCTAATTTATATCATAATATATATATTGAGTCAACGTACATTACTCACCCAAAAAATGTCAAACATCGGTGTAATTATTGTCAAAAAATCTAGTTTTTTATCTGCCACAATGATATTTGTACTTGAAAACAGGATAAATACCACGTAAATAATTATCTAAAAACTCGATAGCGACGCTTGTACATATTTTCTGGCTACCCCATTTCAATTTATTCATCGATTTTTCTTTATCGTCAGTTTATGCTATTTTTCCAATATTTTATAGCATTTTTGCGTCTGCATTCGCAAGTAATAGACCTGATTAGTCATCCTTAAATTACGCGAGAAAAGCATGTTTTAGACAAATATATTCTATATAGTGCAATATTTGACCAAAATTTGAAATCCAAATATTATTTCTTGATTGAGGTAGATTCAAAAATATTTAGGGTCAATAATTATTTTTCTTACTCCTGCTATGTATCTTACATCACATAATTCAAAAAGAATGTTAATATTTCGCTGATGAATAAATGAAAGCAAGCGATTTAAAACGAGAGGATAGAATTGATGAATATCTCGACATTTTTCTCTTAAGACCTAGATGTCTAGAGTTACTTTGTGTATGAAATATCACTGTCTCGAAGGTTTAACTGCAAACAAATTTGATCAAAGCTCAATTTAAACATTATTATAATTCATAATGCCATGATCCCGAAACTTCTGATCAAAGATATTTTATGTTCTACCATATGGACAAGTAACAAACCATAATTTTCATACTACAATATATATTTAATCACTTTATTTACGCATGTTAATGTGCATATAATAAAAATGAAACAAATTCTCTGCAGTTTCTGTGATATATAAAAATCAATATGTTGTTCCGAATTAGGAAATTGTGCATAGTATTTTTTATACATTCTAAACGGGATAAAACTCATCGTTTAACTGTTTTCTAAAACACTAATTATATAAATTCGGTAAATTAGCATAAATATTAATGTTTATTTTTAACAATTCTTGATACTATCAATGATTTTACCCTTGAAACAATCTGAATTACAAAATATTTACTGCTGTCAACAGTCGAGAGTGATATATCCAATTCAGATATCTTCGGATTCTATGTGAGAATATAGAAGAAATGATTATCCCAATTATCAACATGCTAAAGAATCCCCGTACTAAATTTTGTCTATAATAAAAATGTATAAATACCTACGCAGGCTAGAAATTATGTTTGTATTTAGGAAATTAATTGTTTCCATGGATTTATTTAGAACATATGAATGATTCTTCAAAATTTCCTGTGTTTTAAATGATATTTTGAAATCAACGTTCTCAATTTCATAATCACTTAATAAATAGTCCATATTTTCTCTGTCATCATTAATCTTTGCAATCATATTCTCAATATCCATGTCCCCAATATCCAAACTTGTTATGAAAAAGTGTTCAAGGTTCAAATTAATAATTTTTGGGCAGTTAAAGGCACTCATGAGATTGCATTTTTGAAACATGTACTCCTTAGATTTTCGAATTCTTGTATTTAGTTCTTTGCAGACAAAGCTCTCATATTTGGCAATCGAGGATCCAGGTTTGTTAATAAATAATTTGAAGTGGATCTTTGTAATGTCTACAAAATATTTGGAATCATTAAAATATGTGGTTATTTTTACAAACTGTGAGTTTTTTGTTCCTATAAGAATTTCGAAAGTTTTTCCAATGAATTCGATGCGCGAAATATGAGATTCGTCGAATTTAGTTCTTTCTTAAATATTAAAATATACCTTCCGTAGTTGACCTCAACAATGAATTTGACATCGATTTTATATGTATCACCCGCGAAATCAATCTTGAATATCTACAAATAATGATATTAAATTTACTCTAGAATCAGAAAAATTGAGCCAGATTGAAAATGCTATTGCCCAGATCATTTGATGACAAATATAATATCCAGATAGATCCCGCGTTATTCGCTTTGTTATATTTAAATTGAATAATCACGTATTTTGAATGACGTTTGTTAAAAAAACAAAAAATATTTATTCAACATGTAACAAAATCTATAATCTGTTATGATTCCATTGATTTACAACGTGGAACCAGAATATTAACATCTATTAATACACCGTTGATTCAAAAGAAAGACTATCCGTGGTTTATTGTTAGTATCAAGAGGACAAGAGGTACAGATTAAACCTCGAATTTATTTTGTGCAAAAATCATACAAGATCGAAAATCCTTTATTGGATTAAATTCGTTAACTAGTTATTCAACGAACGATCAGAGATTAAATAAACATCAAAAATGTGATATAGATCCATACATCAAGTTAACCTTGGTTAAAGTATTAGGATATGAAGCTTTTTCTGTCTAAGTTATCCACAAAATTTTAATGCGCATGATCTAATACAAACCTTCGATTGTATTCTGCAAACATTTGATTTTAATCCGAATTTTCATTGAGTTACTTAATATTATTTATGATAGATAAACTATATATCGAGCAACAATAAAAAAAGTCACCAAACTAACAATTTAAATCATTTGGAAAATTAGAAGGATTAATTTTGCGCGGTTTAGCCGATAAATTAATATTTGGAATAAATAAGATGATTAAAGAATTAAAGATTTTTACACAAAAATTTTGGACTTGGTGTATTTATGATAAATCATTTAAATTAACTGGTTCATATCCTTTTTTAAAAAAGAGGTCAATCATTAATTACAAGGAAAATCTTCAAAATTGCCTATGAACTATAATGTTTGCGCATCTTGCTGAAAATTTCACAACAATTACATTAGATCCAATCTTTTAATATGGCGGTATTTATTTTAAAAAATGAATTTTGGGAGCAAAATGCAGAAATTTACATGTATTTGCTTTTATTTATCTAATTTTAGATATGAGCCGCAGCTTATTTTCTACATTCTGGCTATGTAATCATTTTTAAGCCAACTTTCCCCAATATATGGATCTATATGTGTGAATATTCGTATGAAAATTCTAAAAATAAATGCATATCTGTCCTTTGCAGTTCTAACAGTTAAAATCTCGTTGATATTTTTGGAGATGCAAGTCCAAGTGTAAGCCGATTGCATAGATTTTGGTAACGGACTGTGAAAGTTTCTAACTGCAGCGAGGGGAAAAAGTAGACAATCATCGTAGAGCCATGATAAATATCGCATTTACTCGAACCCAATCTTTTTCTATTATCCAGTTGGTAAAGAAAACGTATTGTTTTAGGATAAGAAAAATGAACCTCATTTCTAACATCTTAAATCGATCGTTAATATATTATATTACAAAGATAAAGGAAATAAACATTTCAGGTTTAAAAATATTTACTCATCGTACGTAATAAAAATGAATTTCAATAATTTACATGCGTGAAAATGGATCATGTTTTAGTATGATCTTCAAAGTTTTATTATGATGAAATAATTGTTATTAATCTTTTAAATAGTGCAGTTTAACATGAGTTATACATTTGATTTTTTAGACAAATGTATTTAATGAGAGAAATGGTCTTTCGATAGATTCTTATGCTCAATATCATCATATAAGTCTATTGTTGTCGTGTTATAAACACATTATCATTAAAAAAAATCAATGGCAAAATAGACAAACTATTGGTTAATTTGTCGAACGGAAATTGATTAATACTTGTCTTCATAATATTGAAATTTAAATGTTACATACTTTTCATTTCAGAGATGAACCAGCCTGATATTATTAGTTAATACAATAAAGATTTAGTAAATAATTGATATATGATCCATGCGAAACCTGTATTATCGAGGGGTTTTCTCCTTGCATAAGCTCTCTAGGTGTCCATTTAATATTGCATAACTTGCATTTGAATTATAGATATCCTGAGTTTTTGATATATTGCTCTCTCTTAACTCAACTTTTACATGTTCTTGTACTATCGGTATTTATCTTCGTGCTGCTGGCTGTGGGTGAATTTGAAACTTTATTTAGATATTCTGGGTTCTTGATCAACTGTTCTTTATGGTTTCATGATGACATTTTCGACCTTTACTTCCAGGACATCATTTTGAGAGACGGAAAAAATCATCGAGACTTGTGTATGAATGCCTTATTGATTTCTTCGGTGTGTAAGACACATGAAACCAGTTTGGGGCTCTTCCTATGACGAATTTATAATGTAAATGAAATCACATGCCATAGCATTATCTGGAACCAGGGCTGACAACTCGCATACTGTGTCATCAGGTTTGGGAATCAGTTCATTATTAAACCTATGTTGTTCCATACAACGAATTTCATACTTTAGATATTGCTGTTTATTCTCGAATTAATTCCTTTCTATGACAGATCATTCGTTGATTTATGAACTATGAGTTGGGCAGCTGTATTATCAATGAGGTGATCAACTCCCTTTGAATGATTCATGAGGTGTATGAGACGAAGACTATCCCCAGCAATATATTAGGTTTACAGAATATTATAAACAGAGATTCATTTTGAATCTATAACTTCTCGTTGGAGTTAAAATCAGAGATTGCGCTTGTATGTCATTTCAGGCGTTACAGAAAAATCTGCCTTAGGATGTGAGTAAGCTCGAATTTGCTCATCGAACCAATTCAGTTTAGCATCTAGAAACCGCTCTTGAATTTCTGGCTGTTTTCTCATGATACCAATGAGTTTGGCAAATTCCCTCTCCATCCTCATCGCAGATGATTATGATTTTGTCGCCTGTTTGTCTGGCGCTGATTTTAAGCATTAAACTGTCATCTATTTTAATGGTAAACATAACATAAAGCAAGAGGGTTTGTTTTATAATTAGTCGAATTGATATTTGCAATGTCGTACCCTCAAAAAATATTTGTTTTTCAAAATATATGCGCTGATTGTTTGAAATACGATTTTTTGTATATGATAGACCAAATCCGTCGATAATTTACTAACCAGCCAAATAACTCAGATTATAAGAATTAACTGACGAAAAATATTTAGATAAAAAATCTTGTTCAAATTACTTCCAAACCACAAATGATTAGGATACATCATATCTTTGTGTAGGATTTTGATGTGTCAAAGTCAAAATTGGTTCAAATTACAAACATTAATGATGACGTCTCACGTAGTTTTAGGTTTGTCTGTTTTTTTTTAACAATTTGGCGATTTAGAAACATTATGTTTGACTGAACTGATTTTAATAAATGTTATATTGTATATTCGAGCAGTCTTAGCGCTCTTACTCTTATAAATGAATATATCTTTTTCATATCCAAAATTAGGTAATGATATTATCATGAAAACCAGGCATCTTTCATAATAACTTAAAATTTCGCACAACCACTAAACATATAAGCATCATTTTAATCATAATATCATTTAAATTGGAACATACATTTTTATTCATGAATCAGAGAAATATCGAACTCGAAAAATGCAGCGATTTTTTTCAGAATGTTTGATTTTTCTTATACCAGGGGCCATAATTTTGTTTATGCGAGACATGAAGCAACCCTCTAATAATGTTCGTCATGCGGTGGCAGGGCTCTTTGAAAATATCTACCGCAAACAATGCATCATACTTGCCATGAATAATTTACACATATATATTTCATTATTACTTCAAAAATTTTCCAACGATTGATCTGTTAATGTCGATCAAAATTTGGTGTTTTAAATAAAAATAATAAAATAAACCTACATAACTCCTTAATATATGGAAATATACTATTGAATCTGATTTTATCTACAATTGGAATTGATTTTAAAAAAACAAAATTCCTTAGATGATTTCGGACGTTACTATCCACGCATTTCAACGCTGACGTCATATATTTGTCATTTCTCGCCACATCATTCAGAAAATCTAAATATAAGCGAACCCACGATAATAATCCTCGTATAGCCTGTACCCAAATTCACCAAAGAAATACAAGTATTAGTCAATTATGATTTCATAGCATTCAATAATCCTAGAGTATCTGTATTTAGACGAATTCTCTAATAGAAATTGCCTAGTTAATATTTGTCATCAAATAACACGAACATACCACCGACACAATAATATGACATAATGCTGAAAAGTCCGAATGTAGATTATTTTTGAACAGTACCATCAATTATTTGTTAACTAACTAACATATATTAAACTATTAGACTTAAAAGATATCACCTAGATGCAATTTTTATTAAATTTATAGATATCAGAACGTACGAATGTTGAGAAAATTGCTTCGTAGTGAGTTTCTTTTTTTTGTTAAAACAATCTGATATTTATCTATCAAAGTATGAAGATTTTTTTCTAAAAATAGAACAGTCACATTAGGTTTGAGTGGATATAATGATAATATTAAATCAATTAATTTCCTCCATTGTATATTGAATTCCATCTAGAGAACAGGATAAATCAGGTTCCAAACAATTCATTTTTTATATTCATTGTTTATAATGTTTTGAATAATTAGATATATTGCCAAAGATGACTAAAATCATGATATACAGCATGCTCTAGATAAAACAGATTTCTCTCATATTTTCATAAATAGATCCACATACACTACTATTTAGATATGGATCTGTAGTCCCTAAAACGTATTTACAGATCGGAAAAGATATACTTTTATGTAAAATTCGTTTCAATCGAACAACGATTTTTTGAGTAACGCATGTAAAATCATGTGTTCTAGTTTTCATATATGTGTAATGTCATCTATTTCTATCTATTTTGAATGTTTTTGATTGTGGAAGTTGAATGTGAAGCAAAAAGCTATAACGGATTTCCACTCGCATTTATGACCTGCGATGATTTGTCAATAAATGTTTTGATGGTATAAAAGAATAAAACGTTGATTCTTTCTTTTCTGAATCATTCGTTTCAAATTTTGCTTACTCTGTATTTTCACATCTGCATCAGAAAGGAAAATTCATATTTTTACTGGGAAGACTATAACTGGAGTCATGAAATGTTCACTGCTCATCTTCTACGAAAATCATCTTGAATATTAGTTCTTATGCATTTAAGCCTCGACAATGATAAAAATTTTTTTTTGTGAGTGTTTAAAAACTCCCATATTTACTTTCAATTCACAGTACTAAGTATTTATTTTTTAATAAATCTAGTTTTTGCTGAGCTTGGAACCGATGAAATTTATGAGATGTACCATATTATACAATTTTTGTTATGATCCGACCAAACACTGTATTCCACGATAGGTATAAATTTCGAAATGCTGTAAATTATATATGTTACATTGCATATTAAGTTATATTAAACTTTTTTAATCATAAAAGTAGGTTAGCCTTATGAATATTTATATTTGTTCCGAGTATGTACTCCAGTAGTGTTTGAAAACGGTGAGTAAATTAAAAAAAGGAAATATTTACTCCTAGGCACATGAATATAGACGAGTTGTTATGATAGAATAAATCTAATTATATAAATATATTAACACTTAATATATCTTCATATAGCTAATTTATGACACAAGCGCACGCGTTCACGTTTTAATGCTTCATACTTTCATCAAAACTCAATGTTAACTCCATTACTTTTGGTAGAATACCTTAAAATCGAATAGCAGCGATAAATTATTAAAGCAATCTACCATATCTGTAAATTTTTGGAAAAATCTACTTACATGATACTAAAAAAAAATAGCCAATAAAATTTTGGTAATGCATAGTCACAAATTATAGACTTGCCAAAAATTATCAGTCGTTTTCGGTTATATATTTAAATCAATAAGTCGTTTAAATTGTAAAAAATTTTCAATAGTTATTTATAATTTATGAGAAAACAATATTTTGAAAAGGTTCATTAATTTCTTAAAAA
>JWZT01004941.1:0-11487 GCA_000827895.1 Thelohanellus kitauei
CTTTGGCAAGGAGATCAAATATTTAGGCTATATCGTTGGAGAGGAAGGAGTGAAAACTGACCCAGAGAAAACGACAGCTGTGAGTGACTGGCCAGTCCCGAAATCAAAAAAGAAACTTCAATCTTTCCTTGGTCTATGTTCGTATTATAGATCATTCATCAAAAACTTCTCAAGTATCGAGAGCCCCCTTAGATTACTGACTCACAATGATTCGAAATTCGCATGGAAAAAAATTCAACAAGATGCTTTTGATTTGCTTAAATATTCGTTGTGCTCTACCCCTGTATTATCTTATCCAGACCTAAGCAATACCTTTGTGCTGGACACTGATGCTAGTGGAGATACTCTAGGAGCAGTATTATCTTAAAATGATAGACTGGGATGTAAGGAAAAGTTGATCCAATGCGCAAGCAGAGCGATGGGTGCGACAGAAAAAAGATACTCAGTAACAAAAAGATAACATCTTGCCATTATACGGGCGCTAAAAAATTCAGACCTTACCTATGGGTCGGGAATTTATCACCAGAAATGATCACCAACCCTTGAAGTTTTTGAGGGAAGGTAGGGATGTTGGGGGTCAGCTCGGAAGATGGATGGACTTGTTAGCAGAGTATAACTTTAAGATCGTATATAGAAAATGATTATCGCATACAAATGCCGATCAGTGTCAAGAAAAAACCTCGATTGTTTAAATACTCATGTTGACTGTTGCAACGGTCTACTGGAATCCCAGCTTGATCTATCTGGGCTACAGAAGAGAGACACCTTTATCAGAAAATTCATGGAAAATCTAAAGTCGAACTTTGCGGTTGATGATATGGATGATAAAAACTACGTCGTGCTTAAACACATTCGAAAATCACTTAGTATTTGGAACGATCGTTGTATAGGGCATATGATTGTCGAACCGGAAGGCGACTTCTGTACGTAGTACCAATTTGCTTTAAGAAAATTATGAGCGAATTCCACGATAACCTGGGCCACTTTTGGATTCGACAAAACCTAATCAAACATCATTGGTAGGTTCTATTGGCATTGTATGCACCAAGATATCAAAAACTGGTGTGATTCTTGCGAAGAATGTTGCAAAAGAAACGATCCCAATAAATATACGCATCAACCCATGGTGGACAATTTGTCCACGTTTACATGGCAAATTGTAGGAATGGATATAACTGGTCCGTTGCCACTCTCGAAAGCTGGAAATCGTTATATTCTTGTTATCCAGGACTACTTTTCAAAGTTTGTAGTCACAATGGCCTTGGAAAATATAACCGAGAATACCATAAAAAAAGCGTTTCTGGATGAGTTCTCTTTCAAGTTCGGAATGCCAATATCAGTTCATACAGATATGGGAATGCAATTTCAGTCAGCCCCTTTCAAAGAGGTCTTAAATTAATAAGGTATATGTAAAACCTACACATCACCATGCCACCCTCAATCGGACGGACATGTAGAAAGATTCAACAGGACCTTAATCAATTCGCTCAGCAAATGTTCTAATAAAGACGAGAAATGGGACCTCTACCTCAAATCTGTAACATTTTCATAAAACATTTCAAAAAACGAAACAACATGCTACGCCGTATTTGAGTGACTGTTTAAAAGGACCCCCTATTTATTAATAGATCAAGAACTTTCTACGCAGCCGCAAAATTTTTTACATTGGCAAGACAAAATAAAAAAACAAGTTCTTTTTGACGTTGTCAGAGCTTCTAATACAGCCTAGATATGCCAAGCGAAGCAATACAATAAAAGAAATTCAAATATTCAATGGAAAATGGGCGATTATGTTTATTTATTTGTTCCAATCGAGGGCTCAAAATGTGCAAACAAACTGTCGAACCTTTGGAGAGGCCCTTACCAGATAATCGATTTGAAACTTCCTCTGATCGTAATTGAACTAGATAACACAATTCAATGGGTACATTCAAACCGGTGTAAAAAATGCCCAAGTCGCCTTGAAGACAAACCTTCCACAATCAACGAATCAAAAGAAAAGAATGACGAACCTGAACTACCGGAGAATATGGATGAAAAGCTATCAGCGATGGTCTTCAGATTAAGAGGTCGAATCTCTCGGTGATGGCAACAACGTATATCCTAGCGAACCCAGCAGATATAACCTTAGACCACGAGATAATATAAAAAAGCCAATGAAATATTGTCCTGACGGAGAAGTGACGTTTCCTTGGAGGGGGAGGAGTGTAACCAGTAATTAGATATAACATCGTATATAGTCGTATACATGGCGTAATAGTAGCATTGCACTTTACAGTAAACAGGCACATTTCAATCAAATTACCAACAATCTCTTTTTTATTAATATCTCAAGAAAAAAGATGACCAAATGGTCTAAATCCATTTTTAGTGATTTTACTCGTTTATAAATATTAAATTTTTTTTGATTCCTCAAAACATTTGGTTAGAAAATCGTCATTTGTTTGGAAAACCATACACATCCGATGATAAACATGCGATTCTTTCTCAAATGTTCTTTGATTTTTACTCTGCCGATCTAGCTATTCTAAAAGAATTACGATTCCAATATATCGTTTGTTGAGGTATATCCATGGTGCAAACTGATTACCACGACGTTGTTAAACCTTGAACATACTTATATTCAAAACTGTTATCAGTTTTGTGGGATAAATATACTTCAGGTTATAATAAATTTAGTCTATGGTAAACGAATTTCGTATCGCAAATGTCTTTAGAGATATTCAACAATCAATTGAAATTTTTGCTATTAATTAGTCGTTATGAAAACTCAACATTTCTATCACCTGTGATCATATGTAGGCCTTCAAATCGTTCTTTTCTGCAAAATATTGAAAACATTCGCATGAATAAACCTGCAGGTTACATAACATTTAACCGATATTAATACAAATTTTACACCAATGCGCATGCGAATATTTTAAGTCGATACAGATGGATTATTCAATCGAATAGTTTTATCATGAAAAGATATCATGAACTTCAACACAGAATTCAACTTTTCAAAAAATATTCATTCTGTTCAAGCTAGCTAAATTGTCATGATGAAATATTTTTTACTATAAGAAAATTTGATAAATTGGTAATTTCATCTAACTGCAAAAAATTGGGGAAAAACTGGCGTCTATATTCAATATCTAAACCATTGACTTTTACTCAAAACTAGAAAAAACCGGACTATCACATTCAACCCAAATGATAACTGGATTTATATATACAGTCGAATCTCGTCGCTATGCCACCTGTCCGGGTAGAGCAAAAGTAGCATACTACTGACCCTGGCATAGTAACGAGGTTTTCTCAAAACTCGAGCGAGAATGCTGACCAGGTACAGCCGCTCTAATGAGCAGAAGCAAGTGGTTCTGTTTTGGTCAACGAGGGTTCGGCACAAGAGATATGAGCACACAGCTCGCCGACCAGTTTGGTAGGAACGGTGTAACTTCAAGGGCGTGCGGAACATGGACTTGTGCAGCTTATCTGGTAATACGTCTGCTTTGGTTTTTTACATCTCGCGGTTGAAAAAATATGCTTATAAAAAAAAACTTTATTTTGTCAAATTATCAGTTCAAAACTCTCAAGAATCATCAGCTGTCGTATCTTCATTTGTCGGATAACGTGCATTTCGTTGTCTAGCTTATCGCAAGCTTTATTTCACATGGCTTAGCGCTTCTCTATTCCATGAACATAATCAAGGTGCTCTAAGCGCATGGCGTCATAGAACGGAACTACCTATTCCTCGACAGCTATATCGTCATCTTTGCTTTCCACCGGCTCCTCACCGCATATCTCCTCTTATATGAACTTGGCCTTCATGAAACAATTCCTGATCGACGATCTACTCCCAGGCACGCCAATTTTGAGCGTCAAGCAACCTGACCTAGTACTCCTTTCTCTCGTCCATAAACTCAAATCTGCTGAATAGCAGGAGGTTTTGTAGTACCTCCTGATGTTCTTTACGATTCTCTGATCCATTTATTGCGAATTAGCTGCCGCGTTGGGTTGGAAGAGGGCCAAATTGATAATATATCGTCGCTTCTACTTTTTGGATATGAGTGTGATAATCGAGTCGTGAGCGGAAGTGCAAACTTTTCACGACTCGTGGTTTTAAACAATCATATCTAAGTAGCATAGATACGAGATTTCACAGTATATCAAAAACGAGATAGGAAATATGGAAAAAATCTAAATATGAAATTTCGGAGTTGACTATTAGAACTGTTAATGTTTTCTAAAATAAACATGGTTAGGAAGAATAAAAATTAAGTTGCTGAACATGGATATTTGAAAAAAGTGAAACCTTTTGTGATATGAAAGATTTAAAAGGAAACACTTACGGCTGCGCGCTGTGACAGAAGTTGTGCATAGTTTTTCTTAAGCATTTTAACAAAATCTTGAGAGGAATGCACATTTGTTAAATATTTCATATTATTCTATAAACGGCAGAACTTTTTTGATGGTTTATGATAACACTTATAGATTCGTTACAAGAATAGTCTGAAACAGAATTCAATTGATAATTGAATATTCATTAAGATTTAAGTGATAGCAGAATCATTGAATATACAAATTAAGTGAGTGTAGATTGATCCTAATAAACTGTTTTGATTCAAAAAATATCAGCGATTTACGATGTCGGGCTGATCAGAAGGCGCCTTGTACATACACGATAATCAAAGACTGTCTATAAATTTCGGTGGAATTTTTCGTCTTTGATTACAATATCGCATCTCGCAATATGAAACATCGTGATTCTCCTTTCATTCACTTGTTTCTCTCACCAGTGTTTTCGATCCTACCTCTAGAAATCGACAGTTAAGTTTCTCTGATATAAGTAGAGTTACTTCTAAATTTTCAGGTATTCGCTCTTTACATCTGCACTCTCACAAACAAAATGCGTTTGTACAGCCACGGTGACTTTGAATTCAAGACTCTCATTAGGGCGAATAGGAACGTTCATACTCGTTAGCTTGATGTTTTTTGGTTCAAGCTTAGCTTGAGTTCTGATATGAAGCGTGATTTGCTGTTATCATGATATTCATTTATCGATTTCTCTTATTATCGGAGAGAAATCAAACATTTTTCCGTGATAAGGGCCCCTTTGATGACAAATTTTACCTGGAGGCGTAATCTTTTCAAATTAAGTGTTTTGACCGAAGCCAACATAGAAACTACATATCAATAGCAAGTACACTCCAAGCACTTTCCTCAGTATAATTGTTGAGGTGGGAAGTAGCGATGAAAAGATTTTGATGAATACTTGATCGTTTGTTGCTTTTGAAGCACTCAATTAATATTTACAGAGAATGGAACTTCGTTTTCAAGTGCGATTTTTGATGAAAACCTTTCATCATAACAATATAAACAACCCCAATCGAAATATGGTCACAATGACGTTAATTTTTAGCAATTAGCAAAGACTAAGAATATTTTTGACAACCATCTATTGGTAGTACATACGGGTTCTCCTTGAAACATCTCACGATGCCTCTTTTTGAGACACATCATCAGAAGGAGATGGTTTGAATCGATCTAACATGGCTTCGACTAGATGTTGTGTATGGTTCAATAAGATAAAATCAACTTCATAAAACTCTCCCTTCAATGGATTAACAGATCTGACTCGAACCCCAAGCAATTGAGCCCAATTGTTATTAAGCAATATTCGATTTATTTTGAACCATTTTTTGCAATTCAGTTACTAAACAAAACTTTTTCATTCGCGAACCTTTTCTCAAAATCACCTAAATACACATTAAGACGGAATTTCACTCAATTGAGGTTCATTTACCCGACATGTGGTCCGTTGCATAGACGACCGTTGCGTATTATCCAAAATGTAAACATAAGGATTAACATCAAAATCGCGATCCTTTTGTTGAGTAGTTTGAGGATTTATGACGAGTTTTCAAATATCTACGAATGAGGTATTTTGAAACCACAATTCTGAAAGATTTCTATTGGCATGATTTTGAAAAAGAAAACGTAAAATGTTCACAAGTGTGCTTGCTAGAGAACTCAAAGATAGAACTACTATAAGTACAACATTATGGTAATATATAGATAATTTTTCAGAATTGAAGCGTGTTGTTTTTTCCAGTAATTGATGTCTATTAGGGATGATTCCCCGATTACCGACTCGGAGTCATGAAATAGATAATGGAAAATATATCCCCACCTTACGTTGATTCCAGTTCATCTTGCGTTCAATACACATTTTTCTACTGTGTTGTACAGTATCGTCTTGATATCAAACAAAACACGAGATAGAAATTTTTAGCGTGTTTTTTGAACGTTTCTTGCTTAGAGATTTCATTTTTGTGTTTGAATTTTTAAATATTCCAATCAAAATTGTTTGGATTATGATTATCCGAAGAAATTGATCTATATACTTGAATTTGTAGATAAATAAAGATATTTCTACAAGTTTTGGCATACATTAGCGATCTGTTATGTGGGAGACGATAGATCGGTTTATAGGGTCTCTGTAAGACAGAAGAGCTGCTTTTTACTTATTTGAACTGAGTGCGGGCTGTTTTGGTTTAACAGATATCCTCGATTTTCATAAAGTAGCCATATCAAAGAGATACAGGGTTTCCATACATTATCGCATCTGTTCCATTTCATTTGGCACATCAGCAAAATTCAGCTTTCATGTTTACAATCGTTTGACATTCAAAGTGTTGATTTTTCATGAGAAATGACAATTATTTTTTCATCGTATCTTCGAACATTATGTAAACTTTTATGACAAAATACATATCTTTTTGTCAGCCAAAAATCACAGACCCCTGTAAACAACCCTGCGCGTATTCTGAACATATTTTGGTTTCGGGTATTTCCATTTATGTCATGATTCTATTTTATATATGGTTAAATTGAGTATTTGTGCGATAAAAATTTTGACTTGCCTCAAAAATGTGGATACCGTTTGCACTGAACGTTAGATTTAATTTTGAAAAAAATCAACTTAGATGGCTAAAAATAATACAGAGATTTTAACGCGATTTAGCGAACTTTGTAATTATTTGACAAGTTACGTTTATTTTACGATTTAAGCGTTGAAGTTTCTGAACAGTTGTTGACTTTTCAAAAAAGTGTTTTTTTCTTTCCATTTATGGACAGCTTAATAACAAAAAGGAACAAACTAATTCAAGGTAAGTAAAATTAATTTTCGAATATTTAAACTCATTATGAGTGAATCCTTTCAATATGATTTGTCACATATTTTGGAAGATCATAACCATCAAAAAAGCGTTATTTTCGTTTCAAATTTAAGTTTCCATTTGCATAAGTGTTCATCGTTAAACATTTAAGGCATTTTTTTGCCTAATATAATTATTATAGGCAGGAAACGTTAGAAAAACCTAGGATCTTATGATATTTTTACACGGTTTAGGCTTTTCGCTATCCATCACCATTGTTTTCTTCCTGTATAAATCGAAATTACTTTCAGTAATTTTTAACTCATTTTGATCATGCAGCAAGTTTGCATAGAAGTAAACCACTGTTCAGAAACATCAAGATTTAAACCATGAAATCAGCGTACTTATCAAAGTAGTACAAATGTTCCCTCAAGCGTGTTTAGTTGTATCTATCTTTTTGAGCCATCTGAAGTATGATTTTTTTATCAAAACGTTCATCTAGTGTTCAATGTAAACCGCATCCACATTTCTAGGGTATTAAAAATTTTACCCGCCAAAATACTTTTTTTCCTAAATATTCCAATTTTGTATCCTGAAATTAATTGAAATAAATCTAGTGTGTAGACTTTGTGCATTCGTGTTTAAATTGACATTTGATTTTAAGACGCCTAAAATATGTGGGTTTTGTCAAAAAAGTTTCGATGAATTTGCAAGATACAGGTTTTTCAAGTTCAATTTGGTATTTTTGTAATTCAATCTGATGGAAGAAGTATTTTGATGAAAAACTAAACATACTAAACGTTCGAAAAAATATTCAGACTTGAACATCCTGAAGTAAAGTACGTCTCTTCCCTGATCCAAGCATCCAAGTCGTGTTATACACTCTACGTATAAACTTTAGAGATGACTGAAAGATTAGTTATAAAAAACGTTCAATTAAAACCTAATATGCATACATTAGGGTAAGGGATCTCTACTACATTAACTTGCGTCCTTATATAATAGTTTTGATCACTAGGACTGCATCCATTATTTCATCTTTATCTATTACATTTAAATCAGATTGAAATCTCGGCGTAATTTCGAACAATTTCTATAATTCCCAATGAATGCATCTGAACGTTTCAGGGAAAATGGTCAAACTCCACTTCCGCATGGAAAAAATGACTCGATCTTTTTTGGATAAAAGAGACTTGCCAAATTTTAACACATCAAACAAAATCCATATGTTACGATCTCAGAAACACTTGACTCTTTAAGATAAAACTATAATTTACCATACTGCATATTATCCCAACTTATTCTGGTCTATAGCCGCTTTTGCTAATGAAAAATATTATACGTCCCTTTCCAATTACCTTACTTACCAGTGTATAGGCTGAGGCCTTTTTCCCAAGATTTGCTACCTGCATGTAAATATATCAACTTGCACCGTTTACCATACTTTTTTGGACCATGAGCCATAGGTTTTTCCACATGAATTCGAACTCACCAGCCTTTACGCGTGCGCTGTTTATACAAGGATCGGCTTTATACACCGGAAAACAGTTATTTTTGTTTAACAAACATAAATCTTCACATAGAAATTAATTTAAATGGTTATGTATATGACAAAAATGTTATTTATTATAATTAAAAAGTAATCACCAAAAAAATAGGGAAAGAATTCATGAACTTTTGAAATTTGATGAGTTTTAAACACTCTATCATATCTGGTTCCCATTTCGTGAGAATAAGATTCAAATCGACACTGTCTGTAATGTTGAATCATGTTATTGTTTTAAGAAAGTAAATTTGGTATTTCAAAGATCCCCACGCACATCCAAATAGTATGAAGCAAAGGATATGAAAAGAATTTAAATCCTTCACCATAATCCATGATAAAGAGCTTTAAGTGATTTGTGGAAGCCATAGCTCCTCGTATCCGTTTAATAAAGTTTCATCACAACTCTTCTTTAGTGCTTCATTCTGAGTTCCTTTTATAAATTTGACTCTTCCAGGGTATCTGAATTTTCAGAGATTAAAATGGGTATATTTATGTTTTTTAATGTCATTGAATCCTTCAGTAAAATGAGCAAAATATCGTTCAAAATCAAAATTGGAATAATTACGTCTTACGGATTTGTGTTGATTGATTATAAAGTGGAAATTTCATGGTGCGCTCTCGCCCGAACCATCTTTTTGAGGAGAGAACGTTTGAACAAAATGAGCTACGCTGTCTTTATTTCTGATGAAATTCAATACATCGTCTTTTTATCGTATATTGTTTGAGTCAAATATCATAAACACGCCTGTAAAATATGCAAATCATTTTGGTATGTAATTAGGCTGGGTGAAGGTTTACAATTTTTAGAGAATCCCAGCACTTATATAAATAATTAGAAATAACTTTTCAAAAAATTTCGATTTCGGCCTTGAACGTCTATATGCAACATTGATTAATTGTATTCATTATTTTTATTAAATTTGGCATTAATATCCCTCATGTAATAAATTGCTTCTTATTTGAGTCACCACATTAATGTCTTATGGCATCGATATAAGCAAATTTTCATCCGGATTTTTTCAACGAAAGGCTGACGATATATTTTATTCAGTACATTGAGTCAATTTGGTGCTTCTCGTTTTTAGAGCTAAACCTGTTATCAAGATCCATCCTTTCCAGAGCACCATAAGTATATGTTGAAAATATTTTTGGTTTTGTCAAATATAGATTTGCATGTTCATAATCAAAATGAGATACATCAGTCTTTTGCCACTTAACCTATGTTGTTCTGCAATGAATTGTTATCCAAACGAGTTTTTAGACATTAGACAGTTGCTGATGCTTACAAAAGGGTGTTACTAATACCTTGTCTTCAAGCAAGCATAACTCATCCACTATTTTTGTGTGGTTTGAATATGGCCACCAAGATTCAAATATTATCGCCAGTGTTTATTTATCCTTTTCTACGTTAGTACACCATTTTTCATTCAAGACATAAAATCTTTTAACAAATAAAATTAAGAAATAAAAATTGTTAGATTTTCTCTCCAGCGATCTTGAGACAAAATGTGTTGATTCGACGATCAAGCCAGTTATATCTGTTTCATAGAACTGATGCAAGGCTATTGAGAATGGTGATAATAGAGTATTTATATAGAAGATACTCGTGGCCAATTTTTGACACTACTCCACTTCGAGAATACACTCATGAGGGGGTTTAAATTTGGCGCTTACTAACCAATTAAGAATATTTGATGACTTATACAATAGAGTTGAATTTTGTTTATTTACACTTAAGTGTATGCGAAAGGTGTCAAACACTCTTAAGATATTTATCAATGACAATGTCCGATTTCACCATTCGATGGACGTCCGTGAAATCTAAATGCATCAAATCTTCTGTATTCCTTCATAGTCGCCACAATTGAATCTGACCGAGCTGCTGTTCTCGAAGTGAAGGGTGTCATAGGGTGTCATAAAGTCATGCATGCGTATCTTATATTATAACGTAATATTATCAACCATCTCTACAGCCTAAACTCAGATATCGGAAACAGATTTTGCAAACTGGATCAGGAAACCTAAAAGTTTTGCCTAAATGAGCGCGGTAGAAACATAATTTCAGTTTATTTCTTCTTGCTAGTTGTAAAGAAAGTTAGAATGTTTGACTAAAAACCGATGCTTCTTAAATGTATATTTTGAATTTTCATGCTGAAATGCTTACAAAACCTATTTCAGATGCCCGTTTTATCAGGCTTTTGGCGTAATCACGTTCAGAACCATTTGAGCTGATAATCATGGCTGGCGTAACTTATAAATACTTGATATCATTCAAACATCTTAAAGATGCTATCTTGCCATAAATTATCGGATGCAATTTGATTGGAAAGATGAGAGCCTTGTTACGTTCATCTAGCTTTTTTCTGATTCATCGTTCATCGATAATTCAAATTTTACTAATTCGTTCTTTGCAATCACACTTTTGAATTTGATGTTGTAAAGACATAAGTTAACTAACATGAGTCAGCTTGACACCAGAAGTCGGCTCGCGAGCTGTTGAGACAGAAAATAATAATGTAGCATAACTTAAATTGAACGCAATCGTATGATTTATTTTTGTCAAAGGGGCTTGGTTTTACGCACATTTTATAACATAGCCTCTTTGTTTATTCAGTAATTACAGGGTTTCCCACTCATTTTCGCCATTGTCCCATTCATTTTCGCCAAATAATTATTTTGAATCCACGCCGCACAATTACGGCCTGGTTTCCAATTCATTTTCGCCGTTGTCCCATTCATTTTCGCCAAAATAAAAATTTTGAATTATTTGTAATTAAAAATAATATAATTTATAAATTT
>JWZT01004941.1:22324-52297 GCA_000827895.1 Thelohanellus kitauei
GATTTTCTTTGTTACTAAAGATCTAAGATCAATTCTTATGTGTTTTCTTTTTTCAACCATTTTCACTCTTTGAAATAATCGCCTAAGATGCACGATTTTTATAAAAAGTAGCAATTTTATGAGTTAAGTTATAGCTAGATATGTGGCGAAGCGTAAAAAGATAATAGGTGATTAGATGAACGAACTGTAGAAATTTATTTGGTTCCATTCAACCCTGGAAAATATTTAACTAAAAAAATAAATGATCTGTTAGTGAAGTAATTTCAAAATCGAATGAAATATTTTGGCCTAAGATTCAATCACAAAGCAGCGTTTTTTAGTTGATACTTCCATTCTTTATTTTCTGCAGAAATGTTTTAAAGTTTGATTATCCCAGAAACAGAAATTTTGCCCAGCTCAATTATATAGAATCACCTCATACCGGATTGTTTCGAATTATGAAACACAGAGATATATGGAGAGAAAGGCAATTTTCATTTTCTATTCACACATGTAACGATAACTTTTTCATGCATCATCAGTTTTACATATACTTAGCCAAATCAAATCCTCGTGTCATTGATGGTAACAACACGAAATTGTCTTCGACGATTTTCCTTCATGATATGATGACCAATTTAAATCTCGTTTGATAAATTCAACGTGTCAACTAAGAAAACATTCATTTGATCTCAATTTTCTAAGCAAAGTTTGGATGTGTCGTATTGACGACCAACCCCGATAATTTTTTCCCGCACTAAATTAAACTGTCGTTGATTACTAAACAATACATTTTTGAAATTTTCCTAATTCATATTGAATGAAATTTGTTAAATATAGGAATTTTGTATGTAAATTATTGAAGGTTTCGATGCGTAATATTGAAAGATAATATTCCTAATATTGACGGCTAAACTGGTTTTAATACCATTTGAGTTCGGTTATACGATCTTCATCCGATGCACTCTCATAATTCTAGGCAGAGGCACAAATTTCGAATGTGAACTGGGTTAAGATCTCAATTCATATTACGAATGAATGTTACCATAGAAAAAAAATATAGGTGCTTCATTTGTATTATTCCGTTAACTTCTCGATACGGTAAGAATGGTCTTTCGGAATTATGTAAATAAAATCGATAGAAAATGATATAATATGATCGTTTCCAGCCTCAAACCCAACAGAGGATGGTTATTGCGCATAGAATCTTTTTTTGCCTATTGATGAGAAACAAGGTTATAAAGTATGGACCACTGAATTCGGAAGACAATATCTTTCGAATCTGCCACATTTCTGCAGTTTTGAAAAGTGATTTTTGTTAATTTTTAAATGTTCTGTGGAATGCGGAAAGGTTAAACAGGTTACTAAATGTGAATGGAGTCAATTTTAATATCATCAGACACCGACTATACTCAACGTGTATAAACAAGTATTAATATGTTACTGCACTCGGATCAGTTTTAATGATGTAAGCATCATTAAATTCTTAAAGCTGAGTTGAGATATGTTAAAGCCGCAAACAACGGCAGGTCATAAATGTGACAGTCGAGGTATATAGCATAAGCAGTGAATAAAGTTAAAGAGCAATACAAAGGTAACCTCAACCACCCTTCCATTTTCGTCACTTTCTTAACATGACGTCAATACTCTAATAACCACAAAATTTCGTTTAAATGAATTAAAAGGCCCATTAACGGAGTTTCTAACACATCTCAGTGGGCAAATTTGGAAGAATCATTCGGTCTCCAGTATGGCAACAATGAGAAAAATGAAAACAATCATCATTTGTTTGTCTCATATAGTATTTGCAGTTTCAAACAATCGTTACTCCTGTGCTTTTTATACACGAGAAACTTAATTGTTGCAGTTTATCAGGTTTCTGCAGCCTCAAAAACACATAGCAAAGAGTCAAATTAACGGTACAATTTATTACTCTTTAGTAGTTTATATGATGGCTATGACGATATGGATAAAATGATTTATTAGCTGATTGTGTTGACAATATGATTGATGAAACGGGATAATAAGAGGTAAAATATGCTAACTGTATGCCGCAAAAAGGCATTGCAAACGCCTGACAGAATTGAAAATGACGGATAATAAAGTTTGATGACATTTATTGCAGAAAATCTTGTTCTTAAATTTGCTAGAAATGGTAATGAATAAAAGAAAAATATGTATTTGTGAAAACCATGCAATTGGCTCTTAGAATTAAGGAGACCTGACATAAAATAAATATTAGAGAACACGAACAGAGGGATTCAAGAAATCACATTTCGCGCACTCGAGCATCCTAAACTATCTTTTGTGTGCTCGACAATATTTTCACAGAAATGTATTAAAGTTCAGTCAATGTTTTAACAATTTTAACATGGTTTCTGAATGATAAGTTTGGATCATTAAGTTTGAATGGTCGGAGGTTTATGTGAATATTTCGATGCCAGTCAAATTTTTGAATGTCAGAGTCTAGCCACCATTACGATCGTCCGAGTGACAAATATTTTGTGTTGAGAAACCAATGAGGTTATTTAACAAAAGAAATGGCATATCCTTGATTCAATAATCTTGCTCAGAATATCGAAGAAGATGGTATTTTTTAATTCTTCATCTTCCCGCTGCGTCTATATGATCAACACCAAAGACGAGTATTTCTCCCTCGGATTGAAACATTCTTATAAATGGAAAAACAATAGATCTTTATTTGGAACAATTTTAATACGATTCTAGGGCTGATGATATATGTCAACGAATCAAAAGATATATTCCTTAGATTTCGTATCTTTCATCTCTTAGCATTGGAGAATGAGCAGGTACTCTTTCCCAGACCGCAACCTCCAAAATCAAAGTGCGCTTAAAAATCTGACTTCATCCATATGATTTATGATATTCTTTGAGTCTCCATAAATTCCACTTGACATTTTTCAATTTCTACAGTTATAACTAAATAGACTAAATGATTAACTCATATTTGACTTTATATTTCAACTGGGATTTGTCGATTATTTCAGAATTGGTGCGTACAAGTGAAATCCGTCCTAGTCTGGTGCCACCACAGCCTGTAGAATTATGTTCATGACGACCGTTGAGGAAATCGATGTTGTATACGGAGAACTGACATGCGATAACGCTATAACTAGACGTTGTGGGCTCTGATACATAACCTATGGTAATCTAGTTTACTTCTTGAGTCAATATTTCTGTTAATAGGCGCAGCTCGAAACAACATCAAACGAATATTTCAATCATTACAGCTCTGAACATGATTAACTATCATCGTGTTATTGACATGATTTCCCGTGAAAAAGTCCAACATTCCCTTGATAGAATTCACAGATTCCAACATTCTTTTTGTTTTAAAAAGTAAATGATAAATTTTAGAATAAATGCTTGCAGTTAAACTAAATCAAATATCAGTAAACGATTGCGCATGTTCTCGTCGTGAATCTCAAAGCATAATTCCACAGCCCTAAAGAAAGAATCATAATACATTTTAATGTAATTTTTATAATAAATAGAATGTTAGAACATTGGGTGTCCTCATAGAACAGTCGTCGTTTTTATGGAAAACGGTGTATTTTCGTCTACCACAGAAATTTGATAAAATACCGCAATGCATAAATCATCTGAAGTAAAATATGAAATGCTTAAATAGTCTTGATAATCCGCGATATTGTATCTCTCTCATAGAAAACAGACTTGAAATTTTAAACGATAATATCGGTAGTTAACTCTCTTTCGATTACGGCACTTTGTGAGAACATGTTCGAGATCTATGTTGTTAAGGGTGATTACGATTTATAAAAGTTGAACATGATAATAATGGATATATTTCCAAATATTTTCTTGGATTTACACACGTTCCGCCCATCAAAAATACAGAAGATTGTTTCTAAATAAGAGATGTTTCGTCTAAACGGTGAATCTCCCAAAAATTAAAACGTCTTTCATGTAATAAAACCGTAATCGTTTGAGTAAAAGTCAAAAATACAGCTCGTGATCTAACCATTCAATTTTACAAGTCTTTACACAAGATGTCTTCATTAAAACAGTCTCAAACGATCAGGGTCTCTCATTAGATAAAATATCATAAAACGTTAAAATAATCTAATAGTTAATTAGAGTTATAATTTCAACATACGTCGAAACGGTACATCATCAAATAGATAACGAGTTTGTCGATTGGTCTCACATCACTGCTTGAGAGTTCTTCTATAGCTTCTACATGTGTATTCTAAATCGCGAAAGAATCCGAATCTTCAGTCATAGT
This sequence comes from Thelohanellus kitauei, assembly GCA_000827895.1. Taxonomy (NCBI): domain Eukaryota; kingdom Metazoa; phylum Cnidaria; class Myxozoa; order Bivalvulida; family Myxobolidae; genus Thelohanellus; species Thelohanellus kitauei. The sequence continues at coordinate 26,571 of JWZT01004941.1, forward strand.
ATTACCATCATCCTGGTTACCTGTGCACAATTTCACATTCTTTGGATTTTATCGGTCATAGCCATTTTTTTACACCAAGTTTTTGGTGAAATCGTGTTGACGACTTGAGTCTCTCGGTTTAATTCTCCCTTGTATCCTCATTCGCCAACTTAACAGCGTTTTTATAGCTTCAGGAGGTACCTCGATAAACCCCTTTTCTATTCCCCATTAGACCACTCGTCATAAGTTGTAAATTATAAAAAAAAATCATAGCCTAAAAGCGCTGCGTGGCTGTCATCTAGAAACCTTGGATCAAGTAGAGGTGCGTGTGTACCCGTAGGAGAAGTAAGTACATTCAAGATACCTCTAACTGTTGATTGAACAGAGAGAATCACGATTACCACCTCTACAGTGTCAAAAGAAGAAGTATGACCAATGCACCTACTGGTTAAGATTGAAGAATGTATGAAACACCTTCCATCACACACGATGTTAGGACTGAATGTTAGGGTCATACATGTTCTGGGAGGGGACCAATACTGATAGTTAGGGTTAGTAGAAAGTTCAACCATCTTGTCTGGTTGTGCGAGTCCGAAACCAAAATGGAAACCCTATCTAAACCCAGTTATATTTACAGGGCGCCTCTGTCAGGTTGCCGAGATCAGCTAATAATTATATCCATAACGTCTCTCGCTGTCAGATCCCCTTTCACTTGTAATAAACAGGCAATAGCTGCTGAAACTAGTAGAGGGCATGCTGAGGTCCCTGAAAAAGAACTACTGCATTGATCATTTGATAAGGTTGTAAATAATTTGCTTGTTGGGTTGTCATTATTACCCCTTATACAGGAAGCGATTACTCCAGTACATCTTTCTCCATAAGGTTGTTTTCACCGGTTTGAGTCACTGCAGTTATGGCAAACACCCCATTTCGCTGAACGTACCTTTTATATCCACAATGATCATCATGCCCTCCATTTTCTGTCGTCCATAGAAAAACAGTCCCTATTCCATTTCGACCATACATGGCTAAAGGTTTCAAATTTTCCGCTGTTTGAAGTAGTTGTCGGCCAACAGTCTTTCCATCATCCGTATTACCCCAGCTATTGCTTGAAATATGAATGTGTTCATATATATAAGATATTGCTTAGGCAATCGTTGTTTCAACAGATGTAAAAGTACCTTCCTCAAACAATCGAACCGCCCCCATTCTTGCGCCATAGGCCGCGTCTACTCCACATCTATCGTTGTTAGCTTTTCCCACGACCATACCAGCTCCCTTTGTGCCATGATGATGAGTTACAGGGTTCCGGTCATTGTTTTTTTCAACGAAATTGTAGCTAAGCAGGGGATAATAGCTATCTTTATACTCTGGGGGGGAAGGGGTCGTTCCACCCATCACAACTTGTTGGTAACACCTTGTATATTCATCCTTTCCGATTAAACATGGCCGTCATTCATACCTTCTGGAATATGTCTTGTAGTCTTGCAGGAAAAGTTTATATTTTTGAGCCAATTCCAGATCTTTGCACGGTGAATATCTAATTCGAGATGGTGCTGAATATCAGGCAGGGTATAGAGATCGTCATCCATAATTAGATTTATAGAACGATTTGTTACTTCTTCCGTTGGTTTTGTTTGAATGCTACTACCAATAGGCCTTATTTCTGTCGAACCGTTTTGCTCATTACTTGGAAGAATGTAACGAACGGTGGTCGCAGGTATGTCTAAAATTCGTCCTGTTCCTCGCAGCATTTGGCCTTATTAAACGATTTTCTTTGTTACTAAAGATCTAAGATCAATTCTTATGTGTTTTCTTTTTTCAACCATTTTCACTCTTTGAAATAATCGCCTAAGATGCACGATTTTTATAAAAAGTAGCAATTTTATGAGTTAAGTTATAGCTAGATATGTGGCGAAGCGTAAAAAGATAATAGGTGATTAGATGAACGAACTGTAGAAATTTATTTGGTTCCATTCAACCCTGGAAAATATTTAACTAAAAAAATAAATGATCTGTTAGTGAAGTAATTTCAAAATCGAATGAAATATTTTGGCCTAAGATTCAATCACAAAGCAGCGTTTTTTAGTTGATACTTCCATTCTTTATTTTCTGCAGAAATGTTTTAAAGTTTGATTATCCCAGAAACAGAAATTTTGCCCAGCTCAATTATATAGAATCACCTCATACCGGATTGTTTCGAATTATGAAACACAGAGATATATGCAGAGAAAGGCAATTTTCATTTTCTATTCACACATGTAACGATAACTTTTTCATGCATCATCAGTTTTACATATACTTAGCCAAATCAAATCCTCGTGTCATTGATGGTAACAACACGAAATTGTCTTCGACGATTTTCCTTCATGATATGATGACCAATTTAAATCTCGTTTGATAAATTCAACGTGTCAACTAAGAAAACATTCATTTGATCTCAATTTTCTAAGCAAAGTTTGGATGTGTCGTATTGACGACCAACCCCGATAATTTTTTCCCGCACTAAATTAAACTGTCGTTGATTACTAAACAATACATTTTTGAAATTTTCCTAATTCATATTGAATGAAATTTGTTAAATATAGGAATTTTGTATGTAAATTATTGAAGGTTTCGATGCGTAATATTGAAAGATAATATTCCTAATATTGACGGCTAAACTGGTTTTAATACCATTTGAGTTCGGTTATACGATCTTCATCCGATGCACTCTCATAATTCTAGGCAGAGGCACAAATTTCGAATGTGAACTGGGTTAAGATCTCAATTCATATTACGAATGAATGTTACCATAGAAAAAAAATATAGGTGCTTCATTTGTATTATTCCGTTAACTTCTCGATACGGTAAGAATGGTCTTTCGGAATTATGTAAATAAAATCGATAGAAAATGATATAATATGATCGTTTCCAGCCTCAAACCCAACAGAGGATGGTTATTGCGCATAGAATCTTTTTTTGCCTATTGATGAGAAACAAGGTTATAAAGTATGGACCACTGAATTCGGAAGACAATATCTTTCGAATCTGCCACATTTCTGCAGTTTTGAAAAGTGATTTTTGTTAATTTTTAAATGTTCTGTGGAATGCGGAAAGGTTAAACAGGTTACTAAATGTGAATGGAGTCAATTTTAATATCATCAGACACCGACTATACTCAACGTGTATAAACAAGTATTAATATGTTACTGCACTCGGATCAGTTTTAATGATGTAAGCATCATTAAATTCTTAAAGCTGAGTTGAGATATGTTAAAGCCGCAAACAACGGCAGGTCATAAATGTGACAGTCGAGGTATATAGCATAAGCAGTGAATAAAGTTAAAGAGCAATACAAAGGTAACCTCAACCACCCTTCCATTTTCGTCACTTTCTTAACATGACGTCAATACTCTAATAACCACAAAATTTCGTTTAAATGAATTAAAAGGCCCATTAACGGAGTTTCTAACACATCTCAGTGGGCAAATTTGGAAGAATCATTCGGTCTCCAGTATGGCAACAATGAGAAAAATGAAAACAATCATCATTTGTTTGTCTCATATAGTATTTGCAGTTTCAAACAATCGTTACTCCTGTGCTTTTTATACACGAGAAACTTAATTGTTGCAGTTTATCAGGTTTCTGCAGCCTCAAAAACACATAGCAAAGAGTCAAATTAACGGTACAATTTATTACTCTTTAGTAGTTTATATGATGGCTATGACGATATGGATAAAATGATTTATTAGCTGATTGTGTTGACAATATGATTGATGAAACGGGATAATAAGAGGTAAAATATGCTAACTGTATGCCGCAAAAAGGCATTGCAAACGCCTGACAGAATTGAAAATGACGGATAATAAAGTTTGATGACATTTATTGCAGAAAATCTTGTTCTTAAATTTGCTAGAAATGGTAATGAATAAAAGAAAAATATGTATTTGTGAAAACCATGCAATTGGCTCTTAAAATTAAGGAGACCTGACAAAATAAATAATAGAGAACACGAACAGAGGGATTCTTGAAGACACATTTTGCCCACTCGAGCAGGCTAAGCGATCTTCTGAGTGTTCGACAATATTTTCAAAGAAATGTAGCCAGTTCAGTCAATGTTTTGACAAATCAACATGGTTTCTGAATGGTACGTTTGGATCATTAAGTTTGAATGGTCGAAAGTTTATGTTAAGACTTCGATGCCAGTCAAGTTTTTGAACTTCAGAGTCTAGCCACCATTACGATAATTCCTGTGACAAATATTTTGTGTTCAGAAACCACTGAGGTTATTTAACAACAGAAATGGCATGTCCCTGCTTGAATATTCTTGCTCAGATAATCGAAACAGATGGTATTTTTCAATTCTTCATCTCCCAGCTGCGTCTATTTGATCAACACCAAAGACGAGTATTTCTCCCTCGGATTGAAACATACTTTTAATGGAGAAACAATATATCTTTAATGGAAAAATTTTAAAACGATTCTCGGGCTGATGGTACCTGTCAAAGAATCAAAGGATATATTCCTTAGATGCTGTATCTTTCATCTCTTAGCATTGGAGAATGAGCTAATACTCTTTCCAAGACCGAAACCTCCAAAATCAAAGTGCGCTTAAAATCTGACTTCATCCATATGATTTATGATATTCTTTGAGTCTCCATAAATTGAAATCGATCTTTTTCCAATCCTGTAGCTATAAGAAAATTAACTAAATGATTAACTCAGATTTGACTTTATATTTCAAATAGGATTTGTCGATTATTTCAGAATTGCGCGCGTAAAGTGGAATCTATCATAGTTTGGTGCCACCACAGCAAGTAGAATTATGTTCATGACGACCGTTGAGGAAATCGATGTTGTATACAGAGAACTGACATACGATAACGCTATAACTAAACGTTGTGGGCTCTGATACATAACTTATGGTAATCTTGTTTACTCCTTGACTCAGTATTTCTAAAAATAGTCGCAGCTCGAAACAACATCAAACGAATATTTCAATCATTACAGCTCAGAACATGATTAACATTCAATCATGTTATTGACATCATTTCCCGTGAAAAAGTCCAACTTTTCTCTGATGGCATTCACAGGTTCATACATTTTTTACATTTGGAAAAGTAAATGACAAATTTCAGAAAAATACTTGGAGTTAGACTAAATCAAATATCCGCAAGCGACTGCGCATTTTCTAGCCATGAATCTCAAGGCATATTTATACAGCCCTATAGAAAGAATCATAATACATTTTAATTGAATTTTTATAATAAATAGAATGTTAGAACGTTCGGATGTCCTCATAGAATAGTTGGCATTTTTTACGGAAAACGGTGTATTGTCGTCTACCACAGAAATTTGATAAAATACCGCAATGCAATGAATCATCGGAAGTAAAATAGGAGATACCTGAATAGGCTTGATAATCTGCGATATTGTATCTCTCTCATAGAAAAAAGACTCGAAAATTTAAATGATAGTATAGGTAGTTAACTCTCTTTAGATTACGGCACTACTTTGTGAGAATATGTTCGAGATCTATGTTTTTAAGGGTGATCACGATTTAAAAAAGTTGAATATGTTAATAATGGATATTATTCCAAGTATTTTATATGGATTTACACACGTTGTGCCGATCGAAGAATACAGAAGATTGCTTCGAAATAATAGTTGTTTCGTCGATACGGTGAATCTACCAAAAATTTAAAACTTCTTTCATGTAATAAAACCATAATCGTTTGAGTACAAATCAAAAATACAGCTCGTGATCTAACCATTCAATTTTACAAGTCTTAACAAGATGTCTTCTAAAAAACAGTCTCAAAGATCCGGGTTTCTGATTAGATAAAATAGCATATAACGTCAAAATAATCTAGTAGTTAATTTGAGTTATAATTTCAACATACGTCGAAACGATAAAGCATCAAATAGATAACGAGCTAGCCGATTTGTCTCACATCACTGCTTCAGAGTTCGTTTATAGCTTCTACATGTGTATCCTCAATCGCGAAAGAATCCGAATCTTCAGTCATAGTATTACCATCATCCTGGTTACCTGTGCACAATTTCACATGCTTTGGATTTTATCGGTCATAGCCATCTTTGCACACGAAGTTTTTGGTGAAATCGTGTTGACGACTAGAGCCTCTCCACTGAAACTCTCCCATGTATCGTCATTCTCCAACTAACCAGCGCTGTTAAAGCTCAAGGAGGTGCATCGATATACAATTTCGATAGCCCATAAGACCTCTCGTCATAAGTAGTCAATGATTTAATATCCCAACCAGTAAGCGCTGTGTTGCTGTCATCTAGAGGCCTTGGCTCAAGTAGAAGCGCGCGTGTACTCGTCAGAGAGGTAAGTATAACATTCAAGCTATCACTGACTGTTGATTGAACATAGTCCGATGACCACCTCTACAGTGTCCATAGAAGAAGTTTGACCAAGGCACCCACTGGTAAAGATTGAAGAACGTATGAAACACCTTCCATCACATCCGAGGTTAGGACTGATTGTTGGGGTGATACATGTTCTGAGAGGTGATAATAACTGGTAGTTAGGGTTGGTAGCAAGTTAAACCATCTTGTCTGGTTGTGTAAGTCTGAAACCATAGACGAAACTGTTTCTCAACCCAGCTTTATTTAAAGTGGCGCGTCTGTCAGTTTGTCGAGATGACCGAATAATAATATCCATAACTTGTCTCGCTGTCAGACTTCCATATGACTTGTAACAAACAAGCAATTGCTGCTGAAACTATTGGAGGGCATGCTGAGGTCCCTGTAAAAGACTTACTGCATTGAGCATTTGGTAAAGTTGTAAACAATTTGCTTGTTGGTGTGCCACTATTACCACCAATACAGGAAGCGAGGGCTCCAGTGCATCTTTCTCCATAAGCTTGTTTTCCTCCCGTCTTAGTTACTGCGCTTAAGGCAAACACCTCCTTTCGCTGTACGTACCAATTATATCCGCAATGATCGTTAGGGCCTTCATTTCCTGTGGTCCATAGAAAAACAGTCCCTTTTCCATTTCGACCATACCTGCCTAAACGTTCCACATTTTCAGCCGTTTGAGTTAGTGGTCGGCCAACAGTCTTTCCATTACCATTATTACCCCAGCTATTGCTATAAATATGAACGTGTTCATGTTTTTAGGATATTGCTTTGGCAACAGTTGTATCAACAGCTGTAAAGGTACTTCCACCATACAAACGAACGGCCCCAATTCTTGCTCCATAGGCTGCGCCTACTCCACATCTTTCGTTGTTAGCTTTTCCAACAATCAAACCAGCGCACTTTGTGCCATGATGATGAGTTCCAGTATGCTGGTCAGTGATCTTTTCCACGAAATTGTAGATAAGCATGGGATCATAGCTATCTTTTAACTCTGGTTGGGTTGTGTCGATTCCACCATCAAATACTGATATCACTACTCCCATTCCATTAATTCTTCGATCCCAGAGGAGGGGAAACTTGTGTGCATACACGGTCTTACCGTTTTGGTTTCGTCGACCAAAGTAAAACGTCTGTTCACTGTACATAGGATCATTGAACGAAACATGAGAGAGAATGTCAATTTCTGTGTCAATGATTACTTTGAGAACTCTCGGATCGTTTTTGACTTGTGCAACTATTTGTTTACCTGTGTTTACCTGGCTCCAAGTGAATAAAAATGATTTTTTGTTAAGAATTGACGTATTATTTATAAACCAATAAATAAAGGCATTGTCTAAACACTATTGGGGTGTTTTCCAAGTAGCCGATTCATCTCGAATCATGATATTTTCGTATTCATATACTCTCCAGTTAACCCTATAAATAATCGGCGTCGAAGAGTAGTTATAAACTCTGATTCTAATAAATAGGTATGGCATATAGTTTTGCTGTCATCGGGTGTGGAGAATGGGATTGTCCTATTGCTTCATTGGTTTATCGTCACAATATATAGACTACGTAACGGCACATATTCGATAATTATTTAATTCATGCATAAGTAGGTAAGATATAATAATACGCTAATAGCTGTTCTTTTAGTAAGGCTTTTGTATACGATCGTGAAAGGCGCAGTGGCCAACCCTGGCCTTTAGATATAAACCTTACGGCTATTTTTTCTTCAATAATTTTGTAGTGATTCTATGCCGGTATTTGAAAGTGTAAATAATAGCCGATTACGTTGCTTTGTAACTGTTCTAAATATTCAAAAAGTTAAATTTTGCCAAATTCAGGCATGGCAAGAACTAGGTGTCGGCAGAGATTATTTGAAAATCAGCGTGCGATATATTTCAGAAGAAGTATAGTTAAAGTGCATGGGTCGTTAAAAAATCGTTTATGTTCCTCAAGACCTAATATTACGCAATTTAAGAAAGTAGAACTTATATGAATTCAATTGGAATAGTCAAATTGATTTACAACCTATGTGAAAAGGCGGTGAATATCAACTACAGTGAATGTGTCGATTCGGGTCGACAGAAAACGACACAAAAAAGTAATAAACATTTTTATGATTTTTATTGATTTTTTACATGCCTACATATTCTTAAAAAGTAGAGTTTGAAATAACTAAACTCATGATGTTGAAACTTGAGTATCATCAAATTAGAAACATTGAAAATGTAAAATTGACTAATTTTCTGTTATGTATAGCACGCACGATTTTTAGCCAATCCGTGCCTTTAGGTGTACGTTTAAATATATTTTGAATTCTTATGATTCCGTATGAACCGGTTTGGATGTAAACTTTACTGGATAATCAGCAAACATTCTTTGTTTTCTATTACGCGATATTTTTTCGGCTGGTTTGATCAGAATCTCGATATTCTCTCTCAGCGTTTCGATTTGGTAATGTTCATGTATCTCAATGCGATAACTTCTGGCCGTTATTTCACCATTCGAAGCCACATCGACACTGCCAGATTTGATGGCTTCACATTTTCATTCTCCGTGGTTGACGCCGTCGTTTTCGCAATTAATCTAAACACGTCAGACAGACATTTATACTTTGATCACTTGTTCTTCGACCTCCCACACATAAAATATTTTATGTATCCAAACACACACTCATATTTATGTATATAAACGCCATAGATTCACTAGCAATTTTACGTATAATATTAAGCGATTATTTCATTACTGTCGCACGTCTCGAACAAAGTTTGTACCTTATTTCCCATGGCCGTACAAACATTTATTCAACGAGACGCAGATATCACTTGTTTGACATAATTGAAATGATAAAAATAATATTTGCTTTTTCTGTCCAATATTTTTTAGTAAGGATAATCTGAATGTTTGTAGGACCTTTGTCGATTTTTAGCTCAATATTAGTCTATTGAAGCCTAAAAATGGATCAAAAATTATTTTTGGCCAAGAAGCGAGGTCATTATATCATTTTATGAGGTTTTGTGGTATAAATTTGGCCTTCGATTCTAGATTTTAAATAAAAACACGATCCTTATCATCATGGTCTGACTTGGCTGATGCATTTCAAAATTTTAGAAATCTTCTACCTTTAGAAGCTGGCATAATATTTTCAGTTAGTCTATTATACCTGACAAAAAGCCGAAATTCAATAAGTAGTTGTTAGAAAACAAGTCTTGAGCTCGTCATTTGATTTTAATGAATTCAAAAGTCTGGGCTATAAATTCATCATAGGGGTTCAACCATTTGCCATTACTCGACGACTTGCATTTGTGTGAAACATTATATCCATATACTCTGCCTCATTCGTTTCACAGAGTAATCTGAAACATCGGTGATTAAGTCCTCTTAATCGTATGAAAATTCTAGACTTATAAACAAATCTCATGAATATAAAAACTCGTTGCAGAGCGATTCCTAAGATATTTGGCAGTTGTTCGTTGATTCTGACTGCTTGAATTTACAGGCCCACAATAATAGGAGGTCGAATGAGCAACAACCCTTTATGTTCGTCGAATCATTAGGCAGCGAGCCACCCATTCTAAATTTTGTGCGCTTTCACCACGAGATTTTAATATTTCTGATTACCGAAATAACTTCTCGCAGGACATCTAGATATATGATCTACCCATGTAAAGAAACGCATGCTGATTCTTGATTTATTTCAAATTTTTGCATTCGCAGAAGCATAAAAAGAGTAGTTTGAGGTTTTCGCCTTCGAAATTGCTCTCGCTGTAACTAATCGAGAAATAGTGACGATTAGTAAGTCATTCACTGTAGTTTTAAAATATTTCTGGATCTATGTCTTCGATTTTTTATTTAATAATCGTTCCTGAGAGTGAAACTTTGTTTTTAAGATGCCCCTTTTGACGACATTACTACATTCAAGAAACCTGCACTCCCTCTGTGGTTATATTGGTTTTCACTTTGATGTATAAGGTTACTCCCTATACGACCCATATCCTGATATTACTGATTTCAATTGAAACATACTTTATAATGGACATACATACAGTTTACGCAAAAATCGAATGAAATAACAAAAATTGGTATAAAAAAACCGTGTTAATCAAAGGATAGATTTTTCTTTGACACAAGTAAGAATCTAGCCTAAAAATTAAAACCCGTATATTACAAGAGTGATAAATTAAAAAACACAGCTATATCGTCAGGCCGAGTACATCCAATACAACATTCTTGAATCAGCACACCTAGAACGAGGCAAACAAATCTGAAACTAATGAATGTCTATATTTGCCAGGGAGAGTAACAAAAGCAAGTTTTATCTTTATCGAACGCAATTTATATATAACAGAAACAAAGCTATTTACTGGTTAACACAAAGTAACAAGTCAGTCATAAATATATGTGTGGAGACCTAGCTGCGCGCAGATCACACAAAATCATTTTTAGCAAAGGTATGAAAAACAAGATCAATGGAAACGTTCGTAATTTGTGTTTGAAACGTGTTGGAGATTTGGTAGATCTAGCAAGATTATCTAGCATGATACCTAAAGCTAAGTGACTATTTTTTCACAACGATATTACAATAATATCTTATCCTCGGCAACAGTTTTCATTTGGAATCAGTATTTGTTTTCAAAATTGTCATCCATATTGACCTCCCATTATCGTAAATAACCCTAGTCACAATTACTGCGGATAATCGAGGTTCTACTGTACGACGATAAAGCATCATGTGAAAACATTCAAAAGCCATCGAATTAATCATGACCAGCCAGATACGCTTATTTTCGTGATGTAGGTAATTTTCAGCTGGGCGAACCTTATTTCAGCATACAGTGATTATTTTACAAATGACGGTTTATATCGAATTCGGTAAATTAGCCAACGTGATTGATGTCAGTAAATGTTTTAGTTTCAATTTACCGTAACTGTGGCGATACCAGAGGTTTTTCATTTATCTAGGTATCCTTAAGGCTTTCTCTATCATCTACCACGAAATTACAACATGTTCGTACACCAAAGTGATGCCGAGTTTCTTCAAAATGCCATTAATCGCACATTTAAGTTATGCGGTGTTTCGTCGCTCATCAGCATCAAGTAAAATTTCAATTCAGTTATTGTATCCTCTCGTACGATTGGTCGATGCGACGGTTATCATCAGATGGTAAATCTTTCAACGGCTCAGTTTCTGGCCAATTCAGCGGTAATTTTGAAACTAAGGTATCTTTATTTGCAAAATAACCCTATTGAAGGTGGAGAATGTCGAAATTGCAGATGTCATCTAATGTGAATATCCCTTTATTACCAAAATGTGTTAATATTTAAGATCCCATTTTTGATCGTGTTTTATATTTAGTTATTCCTTGAACACTACGTATGGAATCAGCCGTTCTAGTTCATCAAATTTAGTTGTTCAATTAAACGTGTCTGAAGATATTTAGAGTGGTCATTTGAAAATCAACAATGATTAGCTCGCATAGAAGCACGTGGAATATCACCCGAAACAAATATGTTGACTTAATTGGGACAGAATTAAGAGCGTTTGCATATAAGAATTATAGCAATGCAACATTTAAAACATTACAACTTAAACTAGGTAACAAATTCGTAAATCACTTGCCATCAATCGAGATCTATCGGTTCATGGTGTTTGTTAGATTTTAAGAAAATCCGATTGTTTAACCCTCGACGCGGGATTTCTTCGAGAATACCTTTAAATGTGAATGCAACTGCCAAGAGCATGAAATGATTTGTGGTGATACCATAAAACCTATCCCGCTGTTCACATATCCATATCAAGATTGATCCTTAAATGATGAATTTCTTCGATAGCATCTGAAATGTTATTATGAGATCATTTATGTTTGGGTTTTTACATTTTATCGTAACTCAACCCAATATCAGTAAATAATTGATTCCAGGTATCGTTTTCTCTAGCTCTATCAGATATCATGATTAAAAAGGCGATTAAACATTCCAAGTTACAGGATCAACCGCACACGTGTCGATCGACTTGTTATTTTCGATGTTCTGCCCATGTTATTCAACAATCATCGCAACGTGGAGAATTTCGACATTTTTAAATTCAAACCCAAAAGCCAGTCAGGTCGGTGTTGTGTTAGATAGACCAAAAAAACGCGTAGCCTTGATTAAAATGGCCTAAATGAAATTTTACTGGTTAATTCGGAATCATAACGGAATTAAAAAGCTCCAAAAATATAAAAACTTATGATATAAAGGAAGAAGGGTGTATCTGTGGTAAAGTATCTTAAAATGCGACATTCGATTGGCTTTCACGATGATATTGGTAGATGTAAATGGTCAACTTCAATCGTTGTTGTTTAAATAGACTAATGTCTCCAGTATGACATAAAGATGTTTTGAACAGGTAGAGCTCTTCGCGAATATCAAACCTTAACCAAAGAGTAGGCGCAATAATAGCGTTAATTTCACCATAATATTGGGAGAGATAATAGATCCTCGTTTAAAGAACGGATGCGTTTTAACGGGTTATGAGGTTTTCGAATGACCGAATGGGAAACTAATGAATATCAATACTGATATAATACATGAGAATTTAGGCTTTGTAGTCAATCGGCGCGATATGAACACATTCATTTGCATTATTCGGCAGACTATTCGAGTTGGATCAATAAGCCTGAGAAATCATTGGAGAGCATATAGTTCAATTAGTAAGAGAAGCGATGATCACCAAGGAACAGAGAACAATCCTGACACAGAGTCATCATAGCAAGCAGAATCCGCACACAAACTATTAAAATGTTTTAGAAATCACGAGTCTGAAAATTGCAAAAAAACACAAGGGAATCACGAGTAAACTAGTTGTCACTTGTATGAGTATGTACAGGCTGACCCATCATGATTTTGTAAGTGTATCGAAAAATTGTGGATTAACGAGGCTGAGAGATAATCGATATTAAATTATAAAATGACTGTTCTTAATCGTTTCGGATATCTTATAGCCCATAAATGGTCGAAGCTCCAATAAAAAGTCCATTGTGTTCACGCCGGCACGTTTTTGGCTCATTCGCTTAAACGATACCGTCAGGTCCAACCAAGAATACTTACTGCATATTTCTGATCAGAAACTGAGAATACATCTGAACTTCGTGAGGCTTTGGTTTTGTATCTCCCCAATCAGTGGAAACGACACAATTCAATTATGAGACATCACTGCGAAGTTGTACCATATTTCAGAGTTAAGGCTAACAAAACATACTAACACAGAGTTTGTTCGTTTTATATTTAAATTAGGAATCAACTGCAGTAATCGTTGTTCTTTCTTCAAACAAAAAATCGCTGGGCGTATTCTCCTTCGTTGTTCAACCTTATATCTTTGGCTCTTCAGACGGAGACACCCAAAACTTTGCAAGATATTTGATACCTCTGATTTATAATGACTCCAATAATTTTTTAATGATATCATGCCCGTGATGATGTGATCTTAATTGGTCACTCCGTCAGTCCGAAATTCTGTTTCCATGAGTGTGTTAGGCATCTTAATATCAGTACCAGATTCATACAGATCGAAAACCTAAATAAATTCGTTTTCATCATTCCAACGATTTTTCAACAACCTTTATTCTCAAAGCATTCTGACCCTTCATCTTTATTCCACAACGTAGACCATGGTCGATTTCAACTGCTGCGGTGGAAATTAAATCATCTTGTCCGGGTATAGATAAAAGATAAGGTACACAGAGGTAACTGTTAAATCTCGGAGATTCTATTATAGTTCTGTTCTCAGAATCGGAATCATTATCACTACATTTACGAGGATACCTCACTCCACCATAGATGACTAAAGATAAGTAACTAGAGGGATTTTACGTACTTTAAAAATAACTTTAACTAAATGGATCGGACAGCGTGTGTCTAAGCCTCAAAATGTGCTAGGACTTGAAAGGTTGTTGTACTGGCCTGGCGAAACATCGTTTCACGCTTTTAACGGAATACATTTCTATATTTCTTTGCAGGTACTCATAATCGATTGTTCACAAAATATTTCAGCGTTTAATAGTGAAATGTAAGTGTTATAATAATTCAGCTCATTTCATCGATAGGAAAACTTCAATTTGGGACAAATTTTTGAATAATTTTGGGATTAAAGCCTTAAAAAAATGAAAGTAAGTTTTTGGAAGTAATATTCAGAATATAGCACAGATTACGGGATGATGTATTGATTTAGACTCGATCAAAGTGGATTCACTTTTTATTTGAAGGGATTGGTTAGACAGCGTTATAAAGTGAAGGATCTCGCGGAAGTGTTTTATGATAAGGATAATATTCTCTTGACCTTATTGGTTTAAAGTTTTACTTAATCAAAAACAAGTTTGAATCCAATCAACCTCGGATATTTTGTCGAAATACTAAAGAGTATTCTTAGAATTTGCCCAATAAGAAATAATTGTTCTTGGCTAATTCAAATTTCTACGGGTAGACACTTATAATACCCCTTAAAATCAATATCGTACCAAACGATCCGCGCAAATGATATTATGTTTTTGTGCAAAAAAATACTTGGCTAGGAACTAAGATTCTCGGTACAGTCCTAATTAGCCATTACCATTTTGAGACTGAACAAACAGAATGGCGCAAAAAATGCTGGTTTTTCAAATAACATAAATATAATATAATTTAAAATTGTATATGATCTGCCGAAGTTGCGTCTTAATAAATTTTGAAAATATTCCATCCGTCTCTTGAGATGANTGAATCGCACCTAGATCTGTACATAAATTAGTGTAAGTTAGATTATAATTAATGATTACTCTTGATATTTTTACCAGTTTCAGTTTTAATTTTTCCAAACCGGTTCGCTATCATGAGTATGAGTAGCATTTGTTGCCATAAATTCAACTATGTGATTAAACGTGTCTTGATGATGTAAAAGAATTTTTGTCGTAATTCGGCGGTATGCACCCTATTGATCACTCCAAATAGTAGATCCTTCTTCAACGTTTTCTCTAATCAACGGTATCAAAGTAGAGAAATCTATTCTTTCCACGTATAACAGTCTCACGCTTTTGGTCAGATAAATATTGATATCGGAGTTAAGGTGACATTCAGAGATGCCGAAAATCAAAATCCCTTCGATTACTCAACTATAATTCCTAAGAGGATTCATATCTTTGCCATTATCTTCATTGAATAAATTGAATTCATTCATATCTGTTAAGGATGGATTTTGGTCCCTTGAGTAGAATTCTTCCTCTGAGGAATTTTCATCTACCGTGAATTAGACACGTCTATTTGAACCATCGCTTCTGGCCATTCACTGTGTGGACTTGTCGATCTGCCAACCCTAATTTTTCCGTTTGAAATGAATGCTGAGTTATATATTGACATACGATATGACAAAAATCATCCGAATCGACCGCTTTTCTTGTTGATTCCTAAAGAATAAATAGATTCTGATATCTTCCTTTTTTACACCATTAAACTATAATTTGAACATTTATTTTCGACTAATAATCTAGTCGTCGATCTTCGTGATCTTTCAAATATGACAAAAATCGACGAGTGCAAGGTGAAAGGAAATTCTGTCATATGTACATCTAAGACATTTCAGTGTAGATAGATCATCTCATTCGTCTTCTAACATAGACCTATTTGTGGTGGTTAATTTTCTTTTTAGTTACGTCCCAGAATGCAGTAAATGGACGCTGGTAACTCGAATTTCGACGGATTACTCCCATGGAACTTTGATTTTTATGCATTTGTTGACAATCCCTGGTCGATTAAATTCTCCTATTGTTTATCTTTACCGAAACCAGTTCCAAAATTTTACATCCACCATTTTTTTGACTATTTTTCAATCGGCGATCACTAACTGGGACGATTCCCAATTTTTGAAATCTTTAGATTTGAAGAAAATGTTATCAGGTCATTGTTAGAAAGTACATAATAATTTAGGTTCTGCATTTTTCATTCTCAACGAATGCGTTCCAGGTGGACTCGAGAATTAATAACCAACAAACATTTCATCGTTTTTCCTGTTTTGTTTGTAAATGAGTTGCTTTGGAGTCATTCCGTTTGCCAACGATCGTACAGATGTTAACAGACTGTATAAATCTAGTCAATCAGCTTCACAGGTTCAGGAGCCCTCTATTTCATATTTTGAGGGCTTTGGATGTATTGGAATAATCTATTTGACATTGTGCATTCAGTGTGTTAAGTTTATGTTTCGGCTGTAGATATCCTCAAGAGATATGATTTATTCAACAAGTTTATTCAGATAATGTCAAGTTCCAACAATGCATTCTATCTTTCTATTATGGTTAATTTTTGGCTTTATTTCGTGTTTAACGCATTTCACAAATTAGATTCGCTATGCCAATATATTACAGGGGGCCACCGTCTATCGATTTATTCCCCTTAAGACTTTGAATGTCAACATATATCCATTTTTCTAGCATTATGACTATTAAAGATGTATGCCACATTTGACGCTGTGCCAAAATTTTGTCTGAATTATAAGATAATGTTTTAAAAATTGAGTGTTTAGATGATTCTCGACAAAATCGGAATGATCATACTCAAAGATTCAATATTTAGTGATAACACAGAAATGTTTAGATGGTTGTCGCTTCATCAATTGCCACCGTTTTTTCAATCATACGTTATTCTTACATATTTATATTTAGGGAATTCGCATTCAAGGCTATGTTACGGACTATTTGGGTTTTTTTTAGTTAATTATTTCACGTATTTTAAATTCCTCGACCACCGAAATTTAATTACTATTATTATTTCTCTACACAAAAATGAGTAAAACGTCGAAGTTTCATCTCTTTAAATAAAAAAGATCTGATGGTTTAATTTTAATAATGAATTGGTATCGATTCGTACATATAAGAAATAAATTGATATTTAAGTTATCCCATTATCGAAATACAAAATCTTAGTGTTATCGTCTGCTTTTCGTGAGCTAGACAGCGACAGATGTGAACGCAATCTAATGTATAACGATTGGGCAATACTCACATGTGCCACATCAGTAGCTAGCACTCATTACTGAATGTATGTGTCATGATTCTACCTTTAGAAACACAAAATGTTATTAAGAATCATAGTTTAGACGTATAAATGACGGCCACTTCCAGAATAACTATTCATAATCTCTTTGATGATGCTGGAATTTTTGAGTTATCTGGTTTAAAACAAACACGAAATTAGGCCATCGAAATGTAGAATTTCCATTCAATGTTTTATTTAGTTCTGTTACGATCATTGTACTGCAATCAGAACCTAAATAATCTCACAGTTAGACCGACAACCATTTTTATTAGAGTATCTTAGTTTGATCGGCCCCTGCTGAGAAAACTCTCAAAATATATGAGTGAAAGGGCTTTTTTTGATTCACCTGTGGCATTAATGACAATTTATGAATGGTGTTAAAACAGATTAAATTCACAAGTATTTGGACAGCAATATCCATGAAAATCGCCGTTTAACAGGATAATAATCAACATTAACAAGACATGTAATATTAGTTTAGTATTATTTGATTTTCCTGCAATAGCGGCGAGTATTTACCCATATATTCATAATTTTGCGATTTTATTACACCATTTCTCGTTCAAGATGTCCGACTTTCCGCTGATGACATTCAAATGTTCTGAATACGCTCTTATAAAACAAATTAAATGATTAATTTAAGGATGGAATCTTGCTGTTTGGCAACATCCACGAACATTAATCGACGGCGCATAATCGACTCATTAATCTAACTTCATATTTTCAAGATCCTCAAAGATAGAATCTTTATAAAGTTTAATTTACCTTTTGAAATAAAAGAATAGTCTAAACATTTGAAAGTCAGCATCAGAAAGTGGGACATCATCAACGAAAAACGGTGTAGTTCGAACCTAGGCAATTAGATTCAATTTTTACAGTCAGCTGTAAATATCTCATTCATGTTTATTCGCAATTATGTAGACGCATTCTATAACAGATATGGCCTAGGGATTATGGCTTGGTATAGAGTATAAATTACCATTTTTAGGTATTTTTTAGCTCAAGAGAGCATCGTGAAACGCATTGAGTACATTCTCAAAAGTTCACACATCATGAGTTTTAGATATTACGATGAAAATATGCCGATCTTCTCTAACTATTTAAGCTCCAGAAAATACCCTTTGATATATTTTGAGCATAAATCCCAGTTTAATTTCCTTTATTAACCAAAAAGCGAGTTACATACCCTCAAATGTGTAAAATTCAAGTTTTAAAACGTTGGTACCTTCAGACGTCTGGAAGTTACAGAAAAATATATTCATTGACTTTCGAGTGTTTGAAACCGAATTCATTTCAGAGTTTTATAACAGGGTATTGCAATTCTATATTCCCATCCTTACAATTCTGTATTCCAACCATTGAACTTGTCTATCGACACTATCGGGTTTTGCGACCAATAGCGGCATTTTTTGAAATAAATTTGTGAACATAAAAAAGTAAATCATCGACGAAAATGAAAAAGATAAAGCTCAGCATGCATGTGAAACGTAAAAAATAGTTACCATTACCTGTTTTTTCATCGAAAGAAGCGGGTTGTATCGATGAATAATGCGAAATGTAACGAGGAATTTAACAGAAAATCAACAGAAGTAACAAAAAACACGTAAATTAATAGATGTAGTTTTATTTTCAGATAGGTATAACTTTAATCGCTAAGAATGTCTATTTCGTTCAGGCACATATTCGAAAAAATGGCAACTACTTTTCATTTTCGTGGATGCAGTCCTTTTTTATGTTCTCAAATTTATTAAAACAAATGCCGCTATTGGTCGTCATGAATGCCGTTACTGGTCGCAAAAGCCTGTAGCGTCGATTTAGAAGTTCAATGGTAAGAATAAAGAATTGCAAGGAGGGGAATATAGAATTACAATACCGTATATAATATATGCGAATTGATAATTTCACTGCCATATCGCTGTGATTTTGCATCAGAAATGAGGTTCACGAATATTTTCATTTTTACTTGGGATAAATCTGGGGTGATTTTGCCAAATGAACAAAGCATGTTATAAGATATTACAGAAGAGGATAATAATAATTAACTATCGAAGGATTACGATTAATATGTTACATTTTATCCCCGTGAAAGAAACGTTCATTGATGAGTAGAGGTTGTCATGATCGATTAAATGATGCGTTGAAAGGTTTTTATTATCAGATATTTTGTATATAGGATGCCTATTTTCCAACACCGTATGTGGGTTATCAAATAGGGGCGCAAGCTTGTTTTTAACTTGAACATTTGTCATGACTTGATCTCCGGGAAGAAATTGTCGTTCGTTCATCTGAGTGTCGTGATTCTTTTTGTATGAATTTTGAGCTAGTTTGATGTTTTGTTCGACTATCATCCCAATAGAATAAAAGGTTGTCATAAGATTGTCGTTTTAGATCTCTTCGGTTATTAGGAAGTTATCCGCTGGATGTGGGTTGATAGCTGAGAACTCGAGGTTAGCTGGATATTTAAGTTTTCTTCCCAAAGTCATCTCGGCTGGACTGAATCTTGTTGAAGCATGTTTTGATGATCGTATACAGAATAGAACTATGTTCAAGTATTTGTCCCAGTTATCCTGATACTCGTTAACGTGGTGTCTTAACATTTCTTTAATTGTGCGATTTTCACGTTCCACATTGCCGTTAGCTTCTGGATGGTAGGGGGTCGTTCTGGATTTAGTTATCCCTAAAACCTTACACGTTTCTTTGAATAACTCGGATTCAAATTGTCTTCTTTGGTCCGAGTGAATTTGGTCGGGAATTCCAAATCTCGATACAACACAATTTATAAGGGCGCGTGATGCAGTAGCTGCAGATTGGTCAGGTATTGGGATTACTTCTACCATTTTGTGAATATGTTAATGAATACGATAATGTATCTTTAACGGTTAATGTCAATGGTAGTGGGTCCATGAGATCAACCTCTCAGAACTGATTGTCATGTGATTGTTATAGACGTTTAATGACTTGATTTTGGAGTGAAATTTTTGTGCTTGTTCGTGAAACATTCCTTGCAGTTGATTATCGTAGTTTGTTATATCTGAGCTCATTTTCGGCCACCATGCAATTTCACGGATTGCATCGATAGTTTCATTGATTTCGACGTGTGAAAGGGATTTAGAGTGGCAACTTTCAAAGAATTCATTGGGAAAATGTGAAGAGATTTCTGGCAGAGTTCCGGTCTTGATCGATGACATAGGATTCCATCTGAAATAAACAGCTTCTTCGAGTTCCTCCAAAGTATTTCGATTTCCGGGTCATTGTACTTTCATGTTGGCAGTTTTGAGCTGATGTGGTTTATAACCTGTGATAAACGTTCGTCTTTCGTTTGTTCTAATTACATATTTAGGTTACTTGAGATTCGGTTTGCAGCATGGGATCAGGATAGTCCATCAGCTACAGTGTTTTTATTTCCAGGAATATGGTGCCTCTCGAAATTATATTCTTCCAATTCTTAAATACAGCGAGCTCGTTCTCCGTTTAAATTTTAAACTGAACGTAGGTATATGAGGGGATGAGGATGAGTATAATCGTAACATTTATTCCCATAAAGGTACTATCTAAATTTTTTATGACTGACACAATTGCGAGACACTATCTGGTGTACAACAATTTCGTTGTGCCGAGGTTAGGGTTTTACTGAAGAATGAAATAGGTTTTTCTGTTCCGTCTTCCATTTGTAGAGTATACGCCCATTGCATGGTCAGAAGCGTCACAATATAAATTTAATGTGAGATTCCACTTCGGA
Organism: Thelohanellus kitauei; assembly: GCA_000827895.1. Lineage (NCBI taxonomy): Eukaryota > Metazoa > Cnidaria > Myxozoa > Bivalvulida > Myxobolidae > Thelohanellus > Thelohanellus kitauei. Next base: position 47,686 of record JWZT01004941.1, read on the forward strand.
TAATTCAAGGATTGGATTTCGACCAGCTTTTTCTTAATGTCAGAAAAAGAGTGTTCGTATACTGTATTCCATATCCATGGTATGGATTTGTTCAGTATTCTGTACAATGTGTAAATTATATCCTCATAATTTTTAACCAATCGTTGATAATAACCACAAACGGCAAGAACTGCTAGCAACTCTTTTATGCGCTTGGGCTTCACCCTATCTTTTATCGGATTTATCTTATTGTTATCTGGTTTTATCTCCTCAGAAGATACGATGAAACCATTGTAGTTTATTTCCGGAAAGCAGAATTTACATTTGGATATTTTGAGTTTCAAGCCAGCGTTCGATTTTTTTTTGAAAACCTCATCAGGGTGTTCAAAACGATTCCCCGGCAATTGAGCAAAGGCAATTGCGCAAATTTTTAACTATAACAAAGTATGGATATTCTTAAAATTTTTCAGAAGTCAGTAATAAGATTAATTCAAGCTCGCTCTATGATGTGGATGTAGACAGTTCATTAATATTCAAAAGATTTACAAAGTCTCGCAGTCATACGTTTAAAAATTTATGTGTTCAAGATCGATGTATTTCTTAACAATTTTCAAAAATGATGAATTAGACGCAGTTTGCTCTAATTGTCCATTGTAAACGAATGGGCCTCATACTTTAACCCTTTTAGTGCCATACATATTTTACCAATATATTCTATAAATGCCAGTAAAAAAGTGCATTTTTTTAGATAATTTATATGAACAAGAAAAATATTCACCATTTCCGTTACAATACTCCAATATTCATAATTTTTTCAACATTCTCTTGGAAAAATTTTATACTAAGATAATAAAAATACAGATATTGAATACTACATATATATTGACAAGAAAATTAAAGAAAATATATGGAAAATTAACGAGATTTATTTACAAACGTGTTTTCCTACGCAAACACCGTGCAGACCTTTTTTACACCTGGAGCAAATCAAATTGGATCTTTTTACTGCACTTCTGTTCTTACTGCTGCATACCACACATCGTCGTAAATTTCGTTCTGGCAATTTTTCAAAGCCAAAAGTGAACTGTCAAAAGTAGCGCTATCGCTACGCTGGCATTTTTCGCAACTAGCGAGATCAGCGCGACGGCGCTCCTTGGCACTAAAAGGGTTAAGAGTGGGAGATGTTAGTATCAAAATCTTTTTATAACACACATTCGAATGGGAATGTTCGAAAATCGATGAAAAGCCTCTGTCCCAGTCCTTGATATTGTTATTATTGAATTAAACCGTAGAGCTGCTTCCACAGACCAGTGGTGGATGTTAGATTCTGTATTCTCGTGCAATGCTTTTCATTGATGTACATGCTTTCGAAGTAGTTGAATATATCGAGTAAAATGTTTGATTTTCGAAATTTAAATAAAATTCTTACGACTTTTTTAAAGCGTTAAAACATCANCAGGGTATTGCAATTCTATATTCCCATCCTTACAATTCTGTATTCCAACCATTGAACTTGTCTATCGACACTATCGGGTTTTGCGACCAATAGCGGCATTTTTTGAAATAAATTTGTGAACATAAAAAAGTAAATCATCGACGAAAATGAAAAAGATAAAGCTCAGCATGCATGTGAAACGTAAAAAATAGTTACCATTACCTGTTTTTTCATCGAAAGAAGCGGGTTGTATCGATGAATAATGCGAAATGTAACGAGGAATTTAACAGAAAATCAACAGAAGTAACAAAAAACACGTAAATTAATAGATGTAGTTTTATTTTCAGATAGGTATAACTTTAATCGCTAAGAATGTCTATTTCGTTCAGGCACATATTCGAAAAAATGGCAACTACTTTTCATTTTCGTGGATGCAGTCCTTTTTTATGTTCTCAAATTTATTAAAACAAATGCCGCTATTGGTCGTCATGAATGCCGTTACTGGTCGCAAAAGCCTGTAGCGTCGATTTAGAAGTTCAATGGTAAGAATAAAGAATTGCAAGGAGGGGAATATAGAATTACAATACCGTATATAATATATGCGAATTGATAATTTCACTGCCATATCGCTGTGATTTTGCATCAGAAATGAGGTTCACGAATATTTTCATTTTTACTTGGGATAAATCTGGGGTGATTTTGCCAAATGAACAAAGCATGTTATAAGATATTACAGAAGAGGATAATAATAATTAACTATCGAAGGATTACGATTAATATGTTACATTTTATCCCCGTGAAAGAAACGTTCATTGATGAGTAGAGGTTGTCATGATCGATTAAATGATGCGTTGAAAGGTTTTTATTATCAGATATTTTGTATATAGGATGCCTATTTTCCAACACCGTATGTGGGTTATCAAATAGGGGCGCAAGCTTGTTTTTAACTTGAACATTTGTCATGACTTGATCTCCGGGAAGAAATTGTCGTTCGTTCATCTGAGTGTCGTGATTCTTTTTGTATGAATTTTGAGCTAGTTTGATGTTTTGTTCGACTATCATCCCAATAGAATAAAAGGTTGTCATAAGATTGTCGTTTTAGATCTCTTCGGTTATTAGGAAGTTATCCGCTGGATGTGGGTTGATAGCTGAGAACTCGAGGTTAGCTGGATATTTAAGTTTTCTTCCCAAAGTCATCTCGGCTGGACTGAATCTTGTTGAAGCATGTTTTGATGATCGTATACAGAATAGAACTATGTTCAAGTATTTGTCCCAGTTATCCTGATACTCGTTAACGTGGTGTCTTAACATTTCTTTAATTGTGCGATTTTCACGTTCCACATTGCCGTTAGCTTCTGGATGGTAGGGGGTCGTTCTGGATTTAGTTATCCCTAAAACCTTACACGTTTCTTTGAATAACTCGGATTCAAATTGTCTTCTTTGGTCCGAGTGAATTTGGTCGGGAATTCCAAATCTCGATACAACACAATTTATAAGGGCGCGTGATGCAGTAGCTGCAGATTGGTCAGGTATTGGGATTACTTCTACCATTTTGTGAATATGTTAATGAATACGATAATGTATCTTTAACGGTTAATGTCAATGGTAGTGGGTCCATGAGATCAACCTCTCAGAACTGATTGTCATGTGATTGTTATAGACGTTTAATGACTTGATTTTGGAGTGAAATTTTTGTGCTTGTTCGTGAAACATTCCTTGCAGTTGATTATCGTAGTTTGTTATATCTGAGCTCATTTTCGGCCACCATGCAATTTCACGGATTGCATCGATAGTTTCATTGATTTCGACGTGTGAAAGGGATTTAGAGTGGCAACTTTCAAAGAATTCATTGGGAAAATGTGAAGAGATTTCTGGCAGAGTTCCGGTCTTGATCGATGACATAGGATTCCATCTGAAATAAACAGCTTCTTCGAGTTCCTCCAAAGTATTTCGATTTCCGGGTCATTGTACTTTCATGTTGGCAGTTTTGAGCTGATGTGGTTTATAACCTGTGATAAACGTTCGTCTTTCGTTTGTTCTAATTACATATTTAGGTTACTTGAGATTCGGTTTGCAGCATGGGATCAGGATAGTCCATCAGCTACAGTGTTTTTATTTCCAGGAATATGGTGCCTCTCGAAATTATATTCTTCCAATTCTTAAATACAGCGAGCTCGTTCTCCGTTTAAATTTTAAACTGAACGTAGGTATATGAGGGGATGAGGATGAGTATAATCGTAACATTTATTCCCATAAAGGTACTATCTAAATTTTTTATGACTGACACAATTGCGAGACACTATCTGGTGTACAACAATTTCGTTGTGCCGAGGTTAGGGTTTTACTGAAGAATGAAATAGGTTTTTCTGTTCCGTCTTCCATTTGTAGAGTATACGCCCATTGCATGGTCAGAAGCGTCACAATATAAATTTAATGTGAGATTCCACTTCGGATAATTCAAGGATTGGATTTCGACCAGCTTTTTCTTAATGTCAGAAAAAGAGTGTTCGTATACTGTATTCCATATCCATGGTATGGATTTGTTCAGTATTCTGTACAATGTGTAAATTATATCCTCATAATTTTTAACCAATCGTTGATAATAACCACAAACGGCAAGAACTGCTAGCAACTCTTTTATGCGCTTGGGCTTCACCCTATCTTTTATCGGATTTATCTTATTGTTATCTGGTTTTATCTCCTCAGAAGATACGATGAAACCATTGTAGTTTATTTCCGGAAAGCAGAATTTACATTTGGATATTTTGAGTTTCAAGCCAGCGTTCGATTTTTTTTTGAAAACCTCATCAGGGTGTTCAAAACGATTCCCCGGCAATTGAGCAAAGGCAATTGCGCAAATTTTTAACTATAACAAAGTATGGATATTCTTAAAATTTTTCAGAAGTCAGTAATAAGATTAATTCAAGCTCGCTCTATGATGTGGATGTAGACAGTTCATTAATATTCAAAAGATTTACAAAGTCTCGCAGTCATACGTTTAAAAATTTATGTGTTCAAGATCGATGTATTTCTTAACAATTTTCAAAAATGATGAATTAGACGCAGTTTGCTCTAATTGTCCATTGTAAACGAATGGGCCTCATACTTTAACCCTTTTAGTGCCATACATATTTTACCAATATATTCTATAAATGCCAGTAAAAAAGTGCATTTTTTTAGATAATTTATATGAACAAG
>JWZT01004942.1:8180-19727 GCA_000827895.1 Thelohanellus kitauei
GGCTATGTCGAATAATTTTATAATAGTCACCATCGTAAATCTCTCTTTGTGTATTTTCTGATGTGTCTATTTATTTAGATTTACTTTTATTTTTTTATGGGGATCAGTACGATCCAAGAATTTTGGATCAATCCATTAGGTAAGAACCTTATTAAATTTACTAAAATTTTTATTTATTTTTAGCATTTTCATCCTGTTCATGCTAGAATTTATTTTTTCGGGATATCCTTTAAAATTGATTGCAATGATTATTAATTATATCGATAAACCCTATAAATACCAAAGTATCGCCAATTTCGAACATTTTTTTGTAAATATTATTAATTTTTGAATTTTCATGTATACTAATTTCAATGCTCCTCACTCACATTTATCTGCTTTCCGAATCATTTATCATCTTTGCAAATCTTATGTCACAGCGTGAAAGTTTCTTAAAAAATTGAAATTGATTAAAATGAATTTACGAATACATTTATTTTGTTTAGAAGTGTTCTCGTCGAAATCCGATTAAAATGAACCTTCTCATATGTCTCAAATACAACGCCATGCTATATTATCTATCCGTTTCTAAACTTTTATGAATAATATCTAAGAATTGCTGTCTTGTCGACTTCTCGTTTCTCATTCTTCTTCTTATTGAACTTGTGTTTTTCGAAAAATATTCTTCCGTGGGATTTAGCTGAGAAGAATATGGGGGTAGATATTCGAATATAATTTTAAACGGAGAAAATAAGGCTTGTAATCCCTTTATTAATGGATTCTCGCTTTATCGCTTATTTTTAATTTTGATCTTCCAATTGTGGAATAATGATGCGATTCTATGAAATATGTAAACAAATTTCTGTTAATTTCCCAAATATATATGTAGAAGGAGAATATGCCAGATAAAAGACATGGCAACCAAACATGAAATTTGGTGATAGAATTCGGGTGATTGGTTCAACTTAGGGGTCATTATAGATATAGCAAATCCCTAATGTGAATTCAAATGAAGATATATATGCACTTCTTATCAATGAAACCTTAACACTTTAAAATCTTCAATATATTAATTTATTTTTTTCAATTGAAAATATTTTGTTTAAAATTTCACACTTCGACAAATTATTTGCAAAGCAGCTAAATCATTGGCACTCATAAAATAATCTTCAAATCCCCTTAACGTCTTGCAAAGGTAACAAAATGTTTACACAGATGTCATTTGATTTACGAAGTCAATAAATGTAAATACAAGCACTGTACTAACAAATTTTACGGAGACTGACTTAAATTTTTGGATTAAAAATTCGTAACCGTGAAAATAATACGCAAAATTAAACTAAAACAGATATATCATAAATTCGTATTATAATTTTCTCGTATATTAATATCTATATCATTCGTAATAGATATTTTTTTATATTATTTAAATTTCAAAAACTGCGGTGTATTAATACATCGATTCATTAAATTTATACTTGATTTTGTCATGATCACATTTTGAAACAGTGTATATTTATTTCTATATCAGATATTATGCAACAATAAATAAAATAATGAGATTTTGAACACTTAAATTTATGTCAAAAATATTATTAAATAGGGATGATAATGTCTCAATGTGAAATATTGTAGAGAAATAACTTATAAACACAATCGGGTATATAAATGAAAAATATTGTCAATCAAATAATCCCTCAAATATGTTTTTAATAAAAAGACAATGTGTAATTTATACACAAAAATACAAAGAATATTGCTTTATTATTCCAATGATGCACATACTCGAAACATTAAATTTAGGATCCTTCATATAAACATGACAAAAATATTACTAAGTAATATATAATGATCGAAATACGAACTCGTTTCGAATGTGAATGATTCTTTTATTGTCTTTGTAATAACTAGTTCCAAAACTCTTTTTGTTAATCGTTTAATAATATGATTAAAACTATATACTACAGGTAAATGAACTAATATTGTGGATGATGTTTTTATCATCAATTTTTAAATACTTTTTCTTTGAAATACATCAATTCAAAAGGATGAATACTATAGATATAAATTATGAAAAATATTTTGAACAATCTTAATATAAAAATATTAACATATCAACATGTTGAACGGTAAATTTATTATTTTTTGACACCGAATGTCCAACCATATTTATATATGAAAAATTCCCTAAATTAATTATCGTTCGACAATTTCAAAGACAGTGCACTATTCGTTAATGGTCGTGACACACAGAGTAAACAAACACTATAAAATATTCGAAATTTTTTAAACATCAAATATAAAATTATTTACGAAAATACACAGACTTAATTTTAATATGTTAGTTTTAATATATAAGTTTAGAAATATCGATTCATGTCAACAATTATCAAATATGTATTGACATTTACGCAATAATATATCTATTGATATATTGATCGGCAATATACTTTGATGTTTTGCTGTTGTTATCGCTGAAAAAAAATCGGATTTTAGAAAGATGTAGTCTTTCAAACTATGTCTTAAAAGCATTGAAATTTTGATGGATAAAAATCTGTACGTTGAAGTTGATTCGAAACATTTTTTAAAATTTTTATGTGAGGAATGATCATCTATAGTTTCTATAAATCTCATCACATCTGTTCGGTTTGAATTCTGATTTATCGAAATTTATTATCAAACATCGAAATCAAGTCTAGGATTAATTATCGAAAATTATATAGTCTGTCTTTAAAATTTTTGAATTAAACATAATCAGTGGATGGTGTTTCACTCTGGTTGGACCTTTAAATACACATTATACAAATATGATTACCCACTAATTTACGTTAACAATTCACAAATTAAAAATTTCTCACTTAATATTTCTTTTAATTTTAAACATACAGGTCTTGTATATATATTGTTACGTATAGAATATTTCGTATACAATCGCGGCACCCAAATCCAGAAGGTTATTTTGATCATGAACGATTGACAAAAATTGGGAAAATGTTCAATTTACTTCAATTTACCTCTCCATGTATATCTTTTAAGATCTGAATGTTACATAGTATCTAGAGAGACGCCTACAGTCTTTCCATGCGAAATTCATGCAACTTAGTTATCTTACAATTTAGTTACCATTTTCCATAACTGATTCTTTTCATAAAAGAATATTTTAATCATATTCATAACTCTATTGGCTTTATCAAGAGTTATTATAATTTTTACAAATATTCTATATCGGACGAAATCGGAATAACGTCTTAATTCATACATTGATAAATTTTCTGAATAATTAAATTCAACTAAAAATAAACTATCGACAATTTAGCCTATTGATATCACTTTGACTATTTTTATGTGATATTATGAAATAAAATAATGATCATTATTTAATAATTTTATATTATTGATCTGTATATTTTACATTATTAGTTTATGCGACATGTAAAACTTATTACAGTTTGTCATGAAATATATGTCAATTCTCAAAAATGTGGGTTGCCTTCAATCTTTGAAACGTAAAATACGTTTAATGATCTAAGTTGAATAAAGTTACATTTTCTATTTGTCTATTATTATTAATAGAATACTAACAAATATTTAATATTGGTTTCAATTTCTTAAAATAATTATGAATGCTTATTTTTCTCTTATACATCAATGGTTTTCTGTATATATAATGCTCATAATTTAACAAAAGCATGATACCATAATTACGATTCGTTTATCTAAATTTTTGATGGACATAAAAGAGAATATTGTTTATTATGAGACGTTTCAAATTATTTTTCTAACTGACCACACTTTATTGACGATTTTGAACCCTCTAAATTAAATCGCATATACAAAATATATTTATATATATTGGAAAGACGTTTACACTGCTGTTGCTGTATTTTAATCATGGCTATAAAATTATGAAAAAATTAGGCTGCATGGGTTATTTTTTCATTATAAAAAGAGAGGATATATATTGGAACGATCCATGTCCTATTTCTGATATACACAAATGTTTATAACGTTATGTATGCTTTGTATTATATCGATCTGAAAAACATTGGATCATCAAATATCATTTATATAAATCAGTTTTACGATGATCGAAATCATTTTAATCACTTTTAAATATACATAGTATTATGTATCTCATTTTTCTGACTCCTAAAAATTGTCCTTAGAAACCATTGTTTTCAATGACAAATTAAATTTTGCCCACGAAAAGTGTATGCATTAATGTTTTATTAATATTCGATAAAAAAATACTAATTTAAATTAATATTTTAAGCATTATTAACATCAAGTTTTAAGAATTTATTCAAATAAAAACTTAAGATATATTTTATGGTATATATTTATCTTCCTTAAAAATTTTTTCATTTTTTTAGAAGTAATGTCCAGTGATGATTTATCAAAATAAAACTCGTTAAATTACCTATAGCTTTAGTAAATTTTACATCAGTTAGAATGCGACCAATGAGTGAATAAGTCAGATATTAGTGCCGCATAAACAAAAAACGATTTTAAATCTCTTGCCATTTATCGAATATCAACATCAAATACCTATTTGCTGTGCATCAAGTCAATTTAAAATTATTCATCATCCTTTTAATTTAATTCATTATAAATACTAATTTATCCATTCTAATTATAAAATATTTGTTCATTCCTTTTTTAACATCAAAAATGATGATTTTTCAACGAATATTCAAATCAACAAACCGAAATATTTGAAACTTAGAGAAATTCTGGATGAAACAACTTGGTCCAATGTTAGATGTAAAACTGTTGTGATGAATATACACTTTGAGACGCATAATACATTTTGAGAATTATCTAAAAAAAAATGATGATGGACATACTATTCTGCTCCTTACATAAAATGTGTGACCTCGGAAATTGTTGTTTTTATAAGAGAATCTTTCCTGGGATCAAAATCATAAAATACTTAATAAGTTTTAAATTTATTAACAAATGTATTATCTGGAGACAGTGTAAAGTCTTTCGATATGAAACATTACAGTCATGCGCTGAATTATATAATGAATGTTCTATTAGAGTTAGTGTCAGAACGGTGTATTGTGTTGGAATGATCTATCCATTATCTAGCATATATTTAAATCGTAAATAGAAAATCTAGTACTAAAATTAAAATTTTAAAAGTTTGAATCTACAACCACACATTATAAAAAAGAATATCATATTATTGTTGCTCTAAATGTATACTACGGCTGAATAATCCTGCGATTTACTGAATTCAAAAATATATTATTGGTAACGGTGGGTAATTTCTTATTATTTGGCGATTAAATCATCATATAAAACAGGAATTTGGCAATCCATTCTTGTTGACTAATACCTGAATATATAAAGTTTATGATGATGATGATATTAGTTTTATTTCATCGAATACTTGAGACCTAAAATATAATCAAAACTGCAAACAAATATTCGTTAGACAATAAGTTTTAGAATTTAGCTTTAACATAATCTTATTTCTCATTTGATTTTTTTATATCATTTGTATAACAAAGTAACTTTATAATTTGGACGATCGCACGAGAGCCTATTTGATTCAAAAACCTAAAATATAAAATGGTATTTTTATCTATTTGTTTTAGTCAAAAAAATCAATCGAGTTAACATATTGCTATACAAACACTAGTCTAGGTAGACTTATAAACACTTGATATGTTGTGGTTAACGCTGGTAAAAATAAATCCCTGAGATATCGTATCAATGAGACTTACATTATTATTTACTGTCAAATTTCACTACCATTTCATTTGATATTATTGGATTAACGATGCTAAATACCATTGCATTGGATATCTTTTCCCTCAAAAACCCAGAAATATATAATCAAGTGTTCTAGAAAATTGCGAACTGTGACATACTCGTAAATTCATCATTTTGAAATCAAAATATTAAGTCAAATATAAAAAATGGCATGGTCATTTAAAGATAGTGAACCACAGAAAACGGTAAAACCACAATTTTCTATGAGTTAGTTGTTCAATATATTTGGTTTTGAATACAAATTAGACATTCTTGTCAAATCGGTAGAATGTCGAAATAGAATTATTAATTAATATTACGCATTGGAATATATTCTAGTCGTATGATTGTAAAATTGTGATTGAGAGGCATAAACCAACAATTCTATTCTATAAATATGAAAATTAGGATCTTTCATACACAAAATGAAGATTCAAACAATCTTTTACGATCACAAAAATTATCATGACATAAATGGATTTGATTTATCATACACAATATTTACCACAATTTATAAAATTTGTAAATATATTTGATGGATGAACAAAATTGAAATATAAGTATAAAAAGACAGTTATAATCATATTATATATTTTATATCAAAATGAGGTCTTGTTTACAAAATAGAACAAAACAAATATATGAGGTGATGTACAAAAAATGAAACCAGAATCTCTGGATAAAATTTTTATGATCAATGAATTAAAATTACAGTAAACCCTATCCTATTTTCAGTCATTCTAAATATAGATTTAGAAAAATAAATGCATCAATAGAAATCAAATTCATTCAATGGTAATTAAATGCAGAAAATACATTAATTTTATTTACAATAACATGAAAATTTAGATTTGAAATGATTATTCGCAGTAATACAAGCATATATAGCTTTTTCGAACCAATATGTACAGTTTTATGTACTTTGAGTTTAAAATGAACTATATAATTTTTGCATTTGTATATTATCTCTTCCTCGACTCCCACCCTATGATCCTATATACAGAAACATAATAGTAAATATACTCGACAATTACTTTATTGATTTAATGCTAAGGATAAAAATTATTGATGTAATTCATCATTTATACTGCGCAAGACAATTGTAGTGATAACTAAATTGCTAAATCTTCCGAAGTATGCATTGTAGTCAAAATTTAATGAACATTGTATTTCTGGTAATAAAAAGGTATAAAATTCGACCTATTTACGTATATATTCATGAAAACCATTCGACAATTGTTCAGTTTGTAGAGACAATGCAAATATGTCTTTTTAACTCAAAGCATTTTGTTTCATTCTTATTCATGTTTAAAATATTGAAATGATGTAATTAATGTAAAAAATAGCTTTTGCATGATTTTATTGCATGTAGATGAATAATAAACTATCTTTACTATTAATGTAATCCAGCACCTCCAAAAATTGATTTTTAATTTATTTCGATTGCGCGAATGCTTTTCTCAGTATAATTCGCACAATTTTAGTGACCAGACACAATTTATTAAATCGGGATTTTTATTGATGTGTCTGGATTGAAAATCTATTTGTATCAATTGATTTTCAACCAGATTTGAAATTATAATATTTAATACGATTTCCTACAAAATTTAGGTATATCTTAAAAAAATATCTTAGAAACTTCTGAAGAAATAGCATACATAAATCAAATACCTGATATAGAACGAATTATGAAATCTACTGTTATTTCGAAATCTCAAAATAACTTTAAATCATCATTCAGATATTATTTTATATAATAAAAACTATTTCATATATCTTCGATGATAAAAATGCGCATGAGTTGAAAATATGATACAATAATCTAAATTATGTTTTTCGTAAAAATTATTGGTTTGATACATTCGTTGTTAATATTCATCCAATTAGCTTAGATCCGCAAAAATATAAATTGATTTATTATTAACAGATTCTGCATCTTTTCGATTTTATATCTATGACTAAAACTTAAAATGATGTATCAATACTTTGATTAGTTCCTCAAGACAATTTTATATTTAACAAGATATTACTTATTGCAATCGATCAATTTTCATTTAATGATCTATTTTGTAAGCAGAGTAAATTTCCTGATATATTATAAATTATAAAGAACGCCGCACTATATTTTTAGGATCATGAAAACATTATTTTTTATATCAGTTAAACGATCTCTTTAAATTAAATATATATATATATATAGGAATTTTCTTATTGAATATGGAATTTATCTTGAATGTTGAGAATTTTTAACTCCGTGTATGATAAAAAAGTATATTTTGAATAGAATAATTTACCAATAATAAGGGAGCGTCCCTTTCTCTATTGTTGCAAATTCATTGATCATCAATTACGTTGAATCATATATCATTTGAAAGAAATAATAACAATAGAGGCTTGATAGTATGTATCTATCTTCCCAAACAAGTCAATTTATAATTTAGTCACTTGAGTAGTCCAGAAACTTTTTATAACGGTTCTTTTATTCGATCAATGTGAATCGTTTTATATGTAGTTATATATTATTGGTTAACAACCATGATGTGTTAGTTGACTCCACAAACGTTTGTATGTTTGTTAGAATTAACATATGAATATTCTAATAATTAAAAATAAATTATGTGGTTGATATTATTGAATGATTTATTAATTAACATCTTTCAACGATACAAATATATATTACAATGTCAATCTTTTAGAATCTACTCACTACAATTTTGAAATTATATATTTACATACAATATATTTATCTGTTTAAAATCATCACCTAAAATGGTTAAAACTGATTCTAAATAGTGAGTTTTGAATTAATTGATAAAACACATCATCTTTTAATAATTCAAATAATTTTCGAAAAATCTCAACAGAATTTTTTTAATGTTCGCCGCGCATGATCCAAATATATTAAGAATCTTTTAGAATACTTTTTCAATTAAAGAATGAATAATAAATGCCACATTTTATTCAACATGCGTAATTATAAATACTTGTCTGTCGGATCTATTAAATCAGATTTATTAGCTTTAAATTGCGTCGATGTATTTTATATAATTTATAATATAAACATAATTTATCATTTAATATCTATTGATCTTTGCATTTTTCTACTTCAATCACAACCATTGCATCTTCATTGAGTTATTTGGGTATATATTCAAATTATTTATAGGTTTTAAAAAGCTAAAATTTTTGTTCTCGCTATAGATTATCTGCTATCCAACTTTCTAGCGAATATAAGCCACATGATCCGCTATATAATTTACGTGCAAAATGTGACATTGAGAATTGTCGCATAAAATTGTCGATAAATTGAAAAGGCATGTTCGTCAAATAAGTCAGCATTTAACAATGTTCATTTTATTTAGGATTTACCTTAGATCTCAGTAATAATAAAATCCTAACGTGAATAATGAAATAGGTCAAAATTAATGATGAAATGACGAAATAATAATCAAATTAAGCTCAAGTATACAAATTTTTGCTAATCAAAAGGGTTGATTTTTAATTTGTTTAGTTCTTGTTTCTTAATCATCGATTTCAATAGCAATGATTAAGCTCTGTCCATTATTTTTGTCAGTATGTAAATATCAATATATTCTTTGTGATTTCGGAAATTGTGTCCAGATCTAGGTAAACATCACACAACGAAAATTCTCACAAAAAAATAATGATTTATAATGCAGATTCGATTTGATATAAATATTCAAATTTCAAAATTACTTTTTTATTTTTTCTACCATTTTAAATGTGTTTTAGCGAAAAAAAAAATCTTATATTTTGACTCACTAAGGCATTCATTTTTTTTTCACTGCTGATAATTAATAATATTTACTCGTTGACGGATACATTAGATATTTCTCCAAAATTCTAATTTACATTTTGCAATAAGGGATATAAATTTGTTCAAATCGTAATACGCATGTTAAAAGTAAATTGTTGTATCAATTGTATTAAATATTGAGATATTCACACCAACGTTTAAAAATTATTTCACCTTTAATATTATTTAAATTCACTAAATCGTTTAAAGAATCCAGAATATGAATTTATCGGTCAATGTATCTCATGTACTGTGATTTAATAAAAGCTTGGATGTAATATAATAGATCATACATTTTTAATAAATCGGACTCAAAGTTTCTTACTTATGTCTCGTTCCCAATATACAGAACATTAGATACTATTACATATTTTTGAATTTTCATATTGTATTCATTCCTCAAACTTCTAAATGTTATATTAAATTTCTCCAAAGCTCCTTTGAAATATCTCATCATACTATGAATGTAATATATGATAACTCATCATACGTAGAGTAAATTGGATATTCTCAGATTCTAATTTATTGTTCATCGAAATACATTTCGATGTTTATGTTAAAACAGCGATGAATTTTAAAGATTTTCATTTTTTTGTATTTTGTTATTAAAATAAATTATTAAAACATTACAGAACTTGTAAAGACAACTACTAGGATTACGTTAGAATCTATATATTTGAAATATATTGTGATTTGAAAGTTTACAGTAAACCATGTGTTATTTTCAAAATCTCTATCTTTCAAATATATACAATTATGATCAATTTATGAGATAGATTAATACTTAGGAATATTTAGTTATTTTCGTTTTGGTACCACTTGTCATGCGCATAAACCAACATCTAATCTTAATTCAAACACTAGTGTTTACGTTAAACATAAGCCATAAAGTATCTTGAATGTAATACATATAAATCCACAAATTAATTGTGACCGAGATAATGCCGTAATAAAATTAATATCTGCTGAATAAATGTATTTATCAACAGCACCAAAATAATACAGGCGACTCTTACTAAATGGATTCCAACAGATAACAACATGTAAACATAAGTAGGCATGAAGAAAGTAATGGTCAACTCTTTGAAAATCTAAAATTAATGTAATCTTGCAATAGATACAAAAGGGATAAATGTAAAGATGTTCTTGCATTATCAAAAAAAATATAACAAAAAGACCTAAATCAAAAGAAAATTATTTTGTAAATGGTTACTGTTCTTTCTAGATTAGAAAATCGTCAGCTTAATGCTCAGTCGTGCGATATTAAACAATATGATATGTATATTAATATCAGTAAATAAAACTGAAAATATAAATTTGCATAAGTTTAATGAAAGTTTACTGTTTTGAAAAATGAATTGAAATATAAATGACGTTGTTTTTGAACAAATTAACTGTTTTGACAACATTTCACTGGGTTAGTATGAATCATGTCTATTTAAGGTTTTGGTCTTAGTCTTGTCACGTTTTCGGAAAAACCAAGCGTATTTATCTTTATTATTTTTTATAAAGAATTGATTATAATTTATGAGAAATCATTTTCGAATAGTTAAATAGCAGTCGATGCTTTACCAATCTGTCAATTACTTCTAAAATTTATTGACCAAAACGAATATCTACGAAGAATACACAATACTAATTAGACTCAAATATTTTCTTCTCAAAATATAAAATTAGTATTTCTGGACGGTATCAGAATAAAAAAGTTAAATAGGTATAATTTGTTAGCTATTTTTTTAAAAGCTTTAGATTACAGATAAATTACACAGCATGATATCGTATAATTGATCTGAATATTTTAACCACGCATATCGATCAAAAGAATTATAAACTATATTTATTAAATTATGAAGAGGAAAGACGAACAAATTTAATAAACTATTCATATAGTTTAATTATATATATTGTAACCCGTTTTTTTTATCTGGTCCATCTATAAAATAAAGAAATACTGCCTTTGAAAAAAAAGTCGAGCGAATCCTCGAAAT
>JWZT01004942.1:20806-41387 GCA_000827895.1 Thelohanellus kitauei
AACTTTGAGAAGATAATCTCGGTCTGTTCAATTGAGGAGAATAAGTAGGAATACAAACTATTCGATGACGTTGAGATTCGACCACTTGACGAACATTGATTGAATGATGGAAACCAACATTATCCATCACAAAAACTTTCGGTGTGTTGGACAATTTTTGAAAGCATTTTCGTAAAATTGACAAAACTCATTTTCGTTAAATAAATCAATTATGCTTCTATAGTTGACGAGATCAGGAATGTTTATCTCAGCACACACACTGATGTTCATTCCTCTGGAATTCTCTAGAACTATAAGTGATCGTTCGCCTTCTTTAACTTCACCCATAATCTCTTCTAATGTGAAAATAAAATCCAGTTTCATCGGTGTAGATAAACTTCTGCGGTAGAAGAAAAATGTTTTTTTAATCATTCACCTTTCAATGTAGGTTTTTGAGTATATATACCTTTACTTCTATAAACTATAGAGTGCTTCTACCAATCGGCTGTTTCCTTTCAAGTTCATATGATATGTTCAACTGTTTAATGATCTGATATATAGTTGATTTTAACAAAATCAAATTGAAATCCTCTTGTAATTTGGAGGAGATTTGGGCTATTGTAACTCTCAGATTGTCTTCAATGTATTGCTCAATACGAAGTTTTATGTTTTTCGTCTACTTTAATATACTTAGGCCATCTTTGACCAATCTAAATGACATTGCCATCTATCGAAACCTTTGAATATGTGTATCGAAAGTTCCGTCGTTAAGGAAAAATTCTCTGCGACATCGGCTGTCGATGTTTCTAGATTTCTCTGAATGTAGCCTTTAGCCAGTCTCTACATCAATATTTAGTTTTTTATATGTTCTTCGCTTTGAATTAGTAATTTCGATATGTTCCATCAATTACCGGATTTCAAAATTCTAACTTATAATTAGCATACAGAAAAATCTTATTTTGATTAAGTATCCCAAATCCAAAATGAATCATTTTAAAAATCCAAATAAAACCATTTAAGACATGCTCGAAAAGTTTAAATATGTCGATGAAAAATTACGAACGGAAAAAGGTGTATCAATCTATACCCTAATGTTAAAGTCTACGAAATAAGGTGTATAAGATAGAATTTATTGTCATAGTTCCACCATTGTTTGTCGAATCTCGAAACGAAATGGGTTTTTTGATACCAAAATGCAGTCTAAGGCACTATTTGTGGTCGTACACTGACCAATTTTTCAAGGACTTCTTCATTGATATTATAAAGCTTCTGTTCATATTTGTAAATATTTAGACTTTTAGTTAGATTTAAGATGTTCATTATAGATTGGTAACCGAAAATTCAATCTTATGACAATATTCTGTTTATCAGAATCAAATTTGGTCGAATTTAAGGTTCAATTGAACAGGTTATCAATATACAGTTATCATATTGATGTTTTAAATTGAAATCGACAATATATGCCTATTTTTAATTCCGCGCACGAAAGGCCAGAATTCGTTCTAAGCTAGCATGGATGCGAATATGATCAGTCTATCATCAAATTTATTATTATATTATTGATATTTAAATTATCCTGAATATTTTAAAAATCTGCATGCCTTCCAAAAATGGTTTTCAAAAGGACTCTATATCCTTAGGAACGTTATCTGTGATCTTAGATCTTGCCATAAAAAGATGATGCTCTAAAATAATGTCAAATACATTACCGTAAATCAAAGATTGTGGCTCTGATCTTGCCTTGTCAAAATGTTTCAATGACCTAGCTGAAATTTTTCTGACAGTTTGCTGAATGTCATATGAGTAACTCTATCTTCGACAAAATTTTCAGAACATTTCTGCGTGATTCTGTTGCATATATTTCTTGTGGAGATCAGTGTAAAATAAAATGAAAAGTATGAAATTCGAAGGTATCAATGGTAACGCTACGTGTTTACTGTAAGACTAAATAGAATCATCTACGTTTAAGCAAATTGGGATGTGCAATATGAATAAATTTTGAAATTAATATTCATAAACGATATTATCAAAATAATGACGCAAGTCTGTGTTTAAAATTGAAAACCATACTTTCCAGTGTATAAGCCATATTCCTTTTTCTCAAATTTTGCGAAAGTTTGAAGGCTGTGGCTTATACAAGGACGTGTTTCATATATGAATTGTACCAATTAATATGCTTTTGTGACTAAATACTAGAGATTTCCCGAAGTGTCAAACTCTGTGGTTTATAATTCATTAGCAAATACAATGTTTATGAACATTAGGGATGCCGATTACATGGGTGCGCTCTTTAGACAGTTAAATAAGTTAACAAAAGATAAGTAATTGAATATATTATAATGATTAATTATTTAGAAAATTACCCTTGACCCTCGATATATACTTTAAACTCTGTCTAAATTTCACCTGATATTTTTCAGGTAAATATTTTTTAGCTTGAATTTGGAAGATAATTAATATTTCTGAATATTTCGAAATTGTTGTTCTCATATAAATTTTCGTCTACAGAATAAACGGCAAAATCATAATCAGATAATAGCTTCAGAATTAATGAAAAAAAAACGAAGTGGTCTCGTATCTAAGAAAGAAAATACAAAAAAATTGGTCACGATATTTCTTCCTCAGTTTCAATGTTGTTATAAAAGATATCTAAATCGATGTTTCTTTCGAAGATGCCAAAAAAAAAGTAATGTCGAATAATAAAGATCCAAACAGATAAAGATATACAACAAAATGTATTTATGAGGAAAGAAATGCGAAAACCGTTGGATTAATGTAGCAACTATAATTTTGCAATTCATCCAATAACAAATAACTTAAAGACGAACTTTGAATTCACTAATAAATCAATAAATATACATTAAATAGACTCCACGAAAGAAGATAATTTTTTTATAGATATGGTGATTTGACGATGTAGAATCGAAATTTCAGTGTCGGTGTATGGGATTTTTGACAATGATAAATACTTTTAACAGTTCATTTTGAACACAATTTTTGAAACCTTTCGTTTTAATTCTCATACGTTATATAAAGAATCTATTAGTTAGCAAAATAAACGGAAATCTAACTTGTCATCATTTTGGTATATAAAAATGTGTTGGGCTGCATTTCATTATAATTTGTTGTTAAATAGGTCTATTTTGTTAGATTTTTCAAAATCATGTCCCCAATTTCTGAGAATCAGACATCGTTTACTATATATTATCAATGAATTTACGTATTATGAGCATGATTTATTAAAAATTCGAAATTCGTATTCAAAATATACGGATGAATTGAATATTAACATACCTTCATATCGTTGGAAAAAAATATAACTAGATATTTTAAATTGATTTTTGATAAGAATAATAATTGTATAAAGAGAGTAAATAATTTTGTAAATAACGACAGATCGTCGCATTTTTTAAATTATAAATCCTTTATATGTAACCATTCAAACAAAAGATGAAATAAATTTACTGAAAAATAAAATGAATAATATTAAATTAAATAATAAAATTGACAGCATTTTGGCCTTGAATGGTTAACAACGCCCCAGGCATAATTATTACAAAACTGGGTTAAAGTAAATAATGTCCCTCCGTTAACCTTGATTACTTGAAACATTATTTAAAGTTTACGGATTACATTTTTATAATCTTTAACGACCATGACGTCAATTTTGTTTCTCAAATTCCAAGTATATATATTTCTGAGGTTTTCCACCTAAAAAAAAATTTAAGACATCCCCAGGACTATTTTGTGGCTCACAGTTCAAGAAAGATATATCCAAAAAGTTATTAAATATAACTTGATATAAGGTAGATATGAGCTTACTCTAAAAATTTTGTGGTTCTTTTCAGTGACCATTAGATTTCTTGAAGAAAACCAATCAGGGACCTTTGGTTATTTCTTCTATTACGGTTATCTTTCGTTTAGATATAATGAAGAATGTTCCTTTGAAGATTGACTTATTTCGGCAGTTTTTTTAGTGTAATATACATGGCTTGATTACAAACCAAGCATGCTGCACACTCCATCATTTTGAATATACGGAGTTCCTGTCGATTGATTACTCTTTCCATAATAATGCACTGAATAGCAGCATTATTGTAGTTAATATCTGCAATCACGCTTCTTCTTTGTTTATTTTAGGGTAAATCATTGATAGGCCAAGCAACGATATGAATCGATTGCTAAATAAAACCTTATATTTTCTCATGCTACCTTTTTGAAATGCAACAATAATTCTGACATGGAAGTAGAACTAAACTCTGATATCACGCCACAAAACAAAAAAACCGAACTCAGTATAGGTAAATAGATCGTAAACACTGACAAATATCCACTTTTATAATAAAATTATGTCAAATTAAGAATACAATTCAAAATCAGAAAGGTCGTTTAAGTATTCTTTTTAATTATAAGGTTTAAAAAAGATTAGTATTAATACGAATCATAAGGATATGGGCGACATTCTCTGCCAGATTATTTGAACTGCATTATCGTCAATAAATTCCGTACAGTCAATTTACACATTGAGTATTGGGTCAAATGTGAAATGTTGTAGTAATTCGCAGATTTTTGGAATAAATCGTTTGGTTTCGTACTCGTTTAAATTTGTTAATTTTTTTATTATAAATGTTTCTAATTGAATAACATTGAGTTTTGGAACATCATAATACTAACTTTATCCATGGTCTAATCAATCAATAGGCATGCAAGTAAAAATGAAATAAAAATTATGGCTAATATTTACTCTATATATGTGGTTTGCTGATGCCTCCACAATCAATACATAAACTTTTGTTGATGCACTAAGCATTTTATAGTATCTTTCGAAATTAATTAAACTCTTTTAAAACAATTCAACTTTATTTTACATTCTTAAATTTGCTAATTTTCATTAGGTACGAGACAACATGATTTTTTGAGAATCAGTGCCCTTTAAGTACAGCTTTACATTTTAATGTCGTTGTCTAATCAATTTATCAAACTATCATGTCTTCAATTACATTTTGTATATATGATTATTTTGAGAGTAATAATTTCAAATTTACACTGTTAATATTCATTGATTATTTTAAGGATAATTTCATCAAAAATAAAGAAATTTAGATCTTTTAAAAATCTGCGTGAAAATAAATAACAATCTATTATTGAATATAAACACCTATAGTTGTTAATCTGTTGAACAAAAGGAAACATACATTCCATATTTTTGGATCTGTCAACTTTTAGTATAATTACGAATATTTTTAATTAATATCTTAGTTATACACGACACTTCTATCCTCAGAATCTTACAAAATGTATCATATTCTTAAGAATCAAAACAATTGTTCTTAATTCAAAATTATTGATTATTTCTCATAGTTTCTTAATAATTGTTGTAAATATTCAATATTATGTGAAAAAATCTTACACTTAAATTTGTTAATTTAAAAAGATATCATCTGTTCGCCAGAATCTTGTTTGACAAAGTTTTCAAATTTTAAAAATATTATATCAGAACACTCACTATACAGGGTTTTCATTTACTATCGAGCATGACCCATTTACTATCGAGTGTGATCCATTTACTTTCGAGCATGATCCATTTACTATCGAGCATCCCTAGCCTTCATCAGTGCGCACTAATGAATGTTCAGGTGCGCACTGATGAAGGCTAGGGATGATCGATAGTAAATGGGTCATGCTCGAAAGTAAACGGATCATGCTCGATAGTAAATGGATCATGCTCGATAGTAAATGGATCATGCTCGAAAGTAAATGAAAACCCTGTATCAGGATAAGGAAGGAATGTTAGCAATTTGGAAATATCACAAAATGTACCAACTTGCTCGAACCGAATCAAGTTACTGGATAGAAACGTGTAAATTATTCAAAGTGAAATCTTAGACCAAGACTGCTCTCACTATAAAATTTTTCAGACGAATTTTTTAATATTATAATCAAATAATATGGCAACCAAATGTGGTGCGATATGGGAAAGATGATTAATATTCTTTGAAAAAAGATAAAATTTATATCCAACGACGTATATTAGAAAGCAGCATTAAAGGAAGACATGAATGCGTAGTAAAATACTTGCAATACTATCCCGGTAATAGATTTATTATTGTTATCGATGAAACCGGTTTTAACATCTCGATAAGCCGAAATAATATCATGCTCGAAAGTAAATGAAAACCCTGTAAATACGTTTTGTATTTACATATACTTCGAATTCTTTTTTTGTATCTACTTGGTTTCTAAGGATATTTTTGACCGCCTTTGATCTTGAAGATAGTAATATTTAAAATTAAAATAAATATGTAGACTTAGCAACCAATATAGATCAAACATATAGCAATTTTTATACATTGAATCATTTGAATCTTAATTTTCAAGTCTCAATAAATATAAATAAAAAGACATCATATAACAGGCTGACCTAGAATTTATTTTAAATTTAATTATAAAAAAATTTGTTTATATTCTACCCATGACATATAGCAACGATTCTATGTTTAATATTGAATCTAATTTTATAAAAATTATCTAGCGTAACACACATTTATTGATTTAACTGTTTTGACGCGTAATAAACAATTTACTTTATATCACAAACCATTTTTATACACATGAATTATATTTAAGTTCAGAATATCATTTTTAACACATAACGACATGTCTGGTGTATTACATGCATCCATTTCACCTATTATGAAAAAATTGTAACCATGCATCTTATTAAATGAATTTTAAACGTTTTATTTATTTTCTTGACTTTTAAACATTCGCTTTCCTTTATAATAGTCACACTCTACTGCTTAAAAATCCACTAAATATAAAATATTTGAACATTGAGGTGATACAGCTAAGATAAGACGACATTCTACTCTATAGAATACAATAATAATGGTGTGCTTATTAATATTTCAGTTATTGAATAAAATTCCAAAATAATTATAGTTTATCCGTTATTATAAATTTATAATTTCTGTATCTATGGCATTTCATTTTATTTTATAACGAAACATAATTAAATTTTGAACATTAACTATAGTTTTAAAAAGGTCAATGAATTAAAAACAATCGTGACTATTTTACTATAAATAGCGAAATCGAGAATTAAAACCATGAAATATTGTAAGATAATTATTTTTAATTGATGATAATACATATTTTTACTTGGAGATGATAAATTTCGATTTTAAGACCATTAAATATATCTTAAAATCAATGAAAATTCTATAATCACATAAAATTTTATCAAAGTGGAACATTTTATTGGCACATTTGTATTTTAAAAAGATGATATTATTTTTATATATTGGTTATAAATCCCCTCTATTGCGCATATAAATCAATATAGAGTTAAACATGTAAATTTGTGTAAATTTCCACTTTTCAACCTGATATAGTTTGAGAGACAAAATATTTCATTTATTTGTGTATAATGGTTAATATTCTTAAATAATCGCATGGATGTTCATTCTCCAAAATAAATATTTAAAAATAAAAAATTAATTTATTAATTGAATAAAACCTAAGCTTTGTTGAATTTCCAAATAGATACCATCAAAAACATACATAAAACCGGTATCAAAGTTATCCTGCTTCAATAACACAAAACATATTCCCACTAGAAGGATGTGTCAAAAAATTACAAAATATCTAAGCGATCGCAAAGTCAATTCCATTTATATACTGTTATATCAACTAAAATACATATCAAGAATTTCGATGTATAAATCAAAAAAAATATAGTTCTAAAAAATCTTTTAACGCATCCACTCCTTACAAAAAATGATCAAATACATTTAAAGATAAAAATATATCAGAAATCATAGGATAAATTTAAAATAGATAAAATATTGATGACTATAACAGTTAATCGGTTTGATTCGTCGATTTAGGGAAGATAAATGAGTTTTATGACATTTAAGTAAAAAATAAAATAAATTATATTTCATAAATTATTGCCTGAAAATCATTTAATAGAATCAAATATATTTTTTTCAAAATATGTTAAATACGAAGCTAAATGAAAAATTTTAACGTATGACTGTAGATATCGATTCAAATAATCGTAAGAACTGATATAACTTTCATAGAAAAATATATGTTAGGAATGCACAGGGTTTTCATATAAACTTCTTGGCATGTTTAATTTGGATTAAAAAGATTTAATTCTTTAATGATATATACATTTAGTGATAAATGAAAAATTTAAATATATTAAATTGAACTGTTATTTACTACTTCAATTTATATAAATGACAACCAAATTATTTTTCCCTATATAGTTCCAACATTTTTATTTGTTATAATTGTAAATCTAAAACAATATCTGTCTTAAAATATATAATTGATTCTCCACAAACGTTCTAATATTAGTGAGAGTTTACACATATTGCCCACGCAATTGTTAAAATTCACATTTATTGACTTTTCGAGATACTCAACATTTTTAATCTGTGCTAATTGTAGCCTTATTTGGGGAATATTTAAGTAGTGTATCTTAGAAAATAAAATATGATTAATTAAATGATAAGTTTACTCGGATTTAATATTTGGACAATCGTATTTGTCTACATAAACACAATAGTATTTTCAACTCTTTAAATTTCGAAACTATTATGAATATGTGGAAATAATTTCTCGGCTAATATATATTTTCTATTATTGAACTAAAATCTAGCGTTTGAGTTTGAAAATATAATGATAATATAGGAATAAACACGAAAAATATTTGTATCATTAACTAGTTGATCGATTTATATCTATAGAATCTGACTGGATTTAAAACGACCAATTTACATACATCGCCAATGTCAATTGAAGACCAATTATATTTTATTATTATGTATCGATAAAGTTAAAAATATCTTTCAAATTTCGAATATATTAATCGGAATGCGAATTTTTTATATAGATTATAAGAAGTATTAAATCAGTTTTCTTTATTATTTAGAGCAAATATCTGAGACAATAATGTAAACTAATATATAGTTTAATTTAAATCAAATTATCTTTTTAAGTTTGTCCATTTGACGATCTATTAAACAATAAAATACTTCTTTTCGAAAAAAAGTCGAGCGAATCCCCGAAATTCAACTCGAATGCAATTCTTCAATCGAAATGATAGATGTTTGCACAAATCCTTTAGGCTCGCTTCATAGACTATTCGATGAATTCCTCTCAACATCTGTCTGCCTTCTATAAATCTCGGCTTCAGTTCTTCAAGACAGTTTGTAAGGAATACTTCTGTTTCAATCAACTGAATCAGATTTGCTGCATTATATAAAACATACTTGATTGCGCTAATGCCTTTTCCATTAGAGATTCTAATAAATCTGTTTCGAAGCATCGGATATAATTTCTTTCAACTGGTTCACGAGACTCAGAAAGAGATTTATCAAAAATAAATCTCAAGATTTTGGTCACTCTCTACAAATAAATAAATCAAATTCGAAATTTAGAACTTCGTTTACATCATTGCATATTATTGGTTATATTCACAATAAGAAAAACAGTTCAATATAGACGTTTGAAATCGCACAAATGAATACATATATATTTTGATGTAAAAACATGCCCTATTATGAAAATAAACGATGTATTAGAAAATTCCTAACGGCCAGACGAAACATTAGTACTAAATAAATGTTTTTGTTTCAAAATTAAAACATTCTGTAAGCGAAAATCGACTTTGGAATGTGTGCTTCATTCTTGGTTAAAGGCTGTCAAAATTAGCTGTTGATATATATATATTTAACGCTATGTATACGGCAATATTATGCCAATCAAATTATATTATTACGTCAAGTTGATGCAATAAATTCAGATTGACTTGAATATAACTCATGAAGCGAAATTAAAATATTATTTTTTACTAATTTAATAAAAATAAGGGTCAAATGTTATTGATTTACCTCCTCACACGTGCAGATTGAGTACCTGAAGGATATTGCTAAGACCAGGATCATAGCCATGAATGTTTTAATGGAAGATACATGATGAAACCACATTGAAACAATTGAGAAGACTTTATCCATACTTTGGCATCAACCGCTTAAATAGTAGTGGTATCCATGTGACATATCAGACAGATAAGTTCAAAACGACGAATCAGGTAAATTCCTGATAGTAACGGTTATTAGTGGCTACAAATAACAGAGGTAACTATGTAGGATACGCTAAAGATAATATCTAGACTAGGAGACGGTTATATTATTGATAGTAACGTGTAAAGTTTTTCGGAGACAATAGAGGTAACTATGCAAGATTTCTGTCGATGATATAGAAGTTTAGACTGTACGATTCACGATAGTACCTTACACCATTTACTGGAATCATTAGGTATCCACACCATATAATCACTTAAGGATACAGATATAGAGTGGGTTCTAGTAAATTACCAAAAAATCAACTTTGTGTAATATAAACTGGCCTCCTGTACACAAGACGCATATCTGAAAAATGCTAAACAGTTATTTGTGATATTCTTTGAAACTGTCAAATCATCAACAATAACACAAAAACCATCACACACTCTTTAAATTATGATCAACTATATATTTGTTTCGAGGTGAAGATTTGACTCAAAATGTCTGTAAATTCGGATAATATAAAATATAATCACTTGGATACTCAGGCCACATACGGCTGTTGGGCCATGTTAAAATTTGATATGACTTATTCTATGACTTAATTTTATAAAACGTATTGTTTTGAACAGCATACAGTTTTATCAGTTTTGAAATGTAAAATATATTCAACGACATAAGAAACAGATTATAACTATGTGGGTTATCTTGTAGTTAAGTGATTATCAGCTAACTGACTCATTTTTTTGACATCAGAATATATGATGAATTATACGAAATTCAAAAAAATAGCGTCTTTTCACTGAATTAGAAATTACACATGAACGATATCAAATGTCGGTTTGGTTTATGACCTAAGATCCAAAACCGTAATTGAAACTTTCTGTGATTAAAAAATTTTAGTTAATAAACACACCATAAAGTATATTGTGATATCAAATGATTTTAATGAAATTAAAGACTACATTTTTGGGCTCATTTTTCTAAATAATATTGTGAAATATATTACAAAATCTCGCCATTAAATTCTATCTACATTTAATCAAAATTTTTTTTTAATAATACTAGTCGCATAATAAATTATGAAGGCATATGCTGTGACGCATTGTTTGATTAATAGACAGCTGATTTAATAAGGAAATTTTCTGGTGTAAATGACGTTAGAATTATAATGTAGACATAAATTCCATTCCCCCAATATAGAAAAGTAATTTATGTAGTTTTGAGGGAACTTAACTACTCGTCCCAGCACTTTTCTGAAATCATAATGCTGATATGTTGCTCGAAATCGTACAATTCGTGTATTGTGTTTACATGTAAGTGATGTCAATTTTTGAAAAAAACAGCTTTTTTTTTACATTGACAAAAACCTTTTTTAAATAATATACATTATATCCTGTCTAATATTCTATCTCTCTTTTTTTTCAGCTCTGTCTGTTTTTGAGGGAAAAAAATAGTCCGTTAATTTAACAAGGTTGACTATTTCGTAATTTTCGTTTTTACATCACCTTGATTGTACGGAATAAACGAATAAATCTGAAATTAATATCAGCCTTTACATAATAAAAGAATGAAATTGTTTATTATCTTAAGTACAAGTAATTATAAACCTTCTGATAATTCGTGTCACAGTGTAAATGGTTTTTTAATAATATATATTGGCTCAATCGATGTTTTTTTTACAGATGCGACAAATATAATTGAGTTCCTACAAATACATTCATCAAGATAATTGTGTGTCAACTAAATCGTGTATGAAGAATTAAATGTTTAATTCTTCGATGACTCCAGTTAACAGAGTTTTGGATTTCATTCAATACAGAATAATGTTATGACAGATCTTGCACTTACAAACCTATAAAAAAATTACATCAACATTATCCCACCAACAGAATATAATTTCAAGATAGCTACTGATGTTTCGGACAGTATGATCGAAGATTCAGAGCTGAGAGATGAGATCCTAAACATTTTTTTTTAATCTAAGAGTTCATTTATAAATAAAATTACACAAAACAGTATAAATAAATTTTTAAAAACTCTAAGAAACCTTGTATTTTTCTATAATGAATAAATATAAATCTTAATGTTATTTTGAGATAAATATACGGCTTTTCGTGTGTTTAAACACCATTTTTGGTTAACTCTGTTTATTTTCCGTGTTTAACCTAATCGTATCCATTGATGACTGATTAAGAGTAATGGTTTCCTCTATCTATAATTATTATTGATAAATTGTAGTAAAATTACATCCAAATGTTTGATTCCTTTTTTGAAAATTATTTCATCATTTGATATGAGAAACAGAACACGGATGATTTAGTATTTTTATTTTTGAATTATTACACTTAGGATATTTAAGGGAAAATAGCATGTGATATTCGGATGATTATAAATAAAGCAACTATGGTTAAGCTAATAGAATTTACTACCATTGCCATGTTATATTTCGATATGGTTCAAAAGCAGAAATAGATTATGTAATAGCAGAAATCTGTCTAATGTGCTTCTAATGCATCAGCACTGATCCTTTTTCTTAGAGTTTCGTCTTGAAAATATAATGGTTCTAATAATATGTATGTATATATATATATAACGCATTCGTTCGAATATAGAAGATCTTGATAATTTTGGTCGTGGAATGTTTACCATATTAGGAAATCATTCTGTTTTCCAGAATCTAATTTGGGATGGTTTGTGAAATTCTAGTTTTTGGGGTTGTCAATATGCCGTTTTTTATTAGGTTTTATTATGTTTAATCAATATTCGATCCCTATATTTTATTCTTCGAAGGAAATGCATGATTTCTAACAGAGCAGAGAGGGAGATGAATATGATGACTATTGGCAATTTGTTTTTATTAATTTCATAAGACACGGATATTGAATATATCCAAGAACTATCCTATCTTTTGAATATTTATCAAAAGGTTTTGTGAACTTAATAAAATATTTCGCGATGTTTTCTTTGGATCTGCGTGATAAAAAAAAACATATACAAACGTATTAATACTACACATTCACACATTCTGAGTACTACGTCGCCTATAGAGCTACTCATTTACCACACTCTTTGTCATTAAGCTTTGCGGGCTCATAACGATGTATGGCACACCCCCCCCCCCCCCAATCCACGACCCAAATAATACCGCAGCATCTCGTAACTCGTAACTAGAGCAGCGTAACAAGGTCGGCATTAGCTCTCGGGGAATATCTACGATCTTCTATAATGTCAGATAAGTATAAGGCACTTATATAGTCTAAAAACCATTTACATATCAAAGATGTCAGCTGACATCCTTGGTTATGAGAGAGGTCCAAATTGCCTGTTTCAAATTTTTTGAACATTGTTACGCATATATTTTCAAACATTGTACGTTGAAAAAAGGATTTTTTATAAAAATTCATCAACATTCTATAGCATTTCGTCTCTCATGCAGTAAATATTAAGAAAAATAAACATGTAAGTTATCGCTCTCAATGATTTTAATATCGCCTCGCAACAAAAACTCAAGAGAATCGTATTCATCATAGTTAATTTGCGTCGACACCAGAAATAAAAAAAGAGATTAATATAAAGAGGAATGGTGGCACGGAGCAAATAGGTCCTTCAATATCTAAATGCATTGTCACAAAAACAGACAAGACATAGCAGTATATCTAATATTTATGTATGTATCCGAAAATGATGTAGTTGTATACAGATCGAAAATATTTAACATCAAAGTGCACAAACATATCATTACAATATGTTTCCCAGTTTAAAAATACTTTTAAATACGCATAAAAAGATAATTTACATTAGTATTTTGATACTGGTAATTTCAGAAACAAGAGTAAGAGTCAAATTACGTGATTATGAAAATCGATTGCTACGGCTCAAAAAAAGCAGTTTATTTATTTCATTTAAAACATAATACACATCGTTTTATTATCAGCATTTTTCAAGTTGCCACTGAAACAAACCTCAATATATGAATATCTTCGTTTTAATAATAATCGGATTGATATATTAATGTTTTCTGTAAGGTGATTTATTACTTTATATTTCGGTTTCATTCAATCATCATAAAATAGCTAGGTGCTCCGTGTTTATATTATTATTGAAAATTAGTAATTAAATAAGTCATAAAATTTTATTTAATCTATATTCTATATTTTAAAGCCAATTATTGCTCAATTTGAGAACGTATGTTCTCGTATGTATCTTCTGTCATATATCCTAAAGCTCACGCCCCATTCTGACAACTAATAATAATTTAAACATGGTATACCTTTTTCTAGTAAACTTTCCCTGGTCTAGTCACAGCTCTGTAAGGATTTTTTTATGATTGTCTTAAGCTTCAACATTTTTTTCAATGTGCACCCGATCCTGGATCTTAGTGTGTTATTTTTAAAACCTATTCTGTAAAAAAAAAACAAACTATGGTTGACACTTTCGTAAGTATACGGGGACAGACTGGTAATGTTGCGTAACTTAAGTTATCAACAATAGATAATCCACGTTTAGGAGGTGTATCAATACGTAAGAATCATTCCACTTTGCCAAATGTCTAAAATAATTAATATTATACATAAACTTCATTATTAATTTTGTAAAAGTGGCTGCACTTTGATTCAAAAAAAGGATTATAATACCAATCGTTTTTAGTCGTCAATATTACTTTCGACGTAAAAAAATACATGCCAACGACCAAAAGTTCAGGTCTGAGCCAATAATTTCCTACGATAGTCTAGTTTAATCCATATATCTGTTATGTATGGCTCATGAAATAACTGACTCTTTAATATCAATTATTTATTTGGGGCCACCAGACAATGTTTTCTGCAGAAAGCATACCTGATCAAATCTAATAATTTTCCTATAATCTAAACACACTGAAAGATTCTTTCAACTTTACAGGTAACTTTAGCAATAGCGATACAATTGATAGATTTCAGCTTCGCTTGTATGACCACATTATAATGATTCATGGGAATTTTCGAGAGTGTATTCACAAGTTACTGAGAGTTTGCTAAATAATCAATCATTAAATTTACGAGAATTTATGAACTTTCATAAATTGGGTCTGTGGCATACAAAAATAAATCTAAATATTAACCTATAATTGCTTAAATCACCTTTTAGTCCATACCATATGAAAAACATCATTTATTTGATTCTTAACATAAAATCTTTAACTCAGCATTATTGGCAGAACATCGTTCTGATAAATTTCATAACGCTCTATAAATCTAATCATATTTAAGGTTTCTGAATTAATTTGACAAAATTTTGTATAATCCATCATTAAGCAGCAGTTTTCTCGGAATTGTATAAAATCATGTAAATGGAGTATATTGTAATAAATATTGTTACATATTATCAACCCAGAATCTGCCAAAAACTCGTAATACTTTCGTTTTCTCAATTTTACTGCTCATCTCTTCAAATTTCTCAAAAATTGGTATAGTCTGACATAATTCATTTAATGTCTATTTATCTTGAACTTATATGATTTATAATCTTTTGAAAAATTTTCAATTTTATTAATATTTTATCGAGATATTATAAATGTGGCGCCTCAAAATTGATTAATAATTTAGACAGATCTTATACTATTTCCGAAGGAAGTTTCATATACTACTAATATTGACGTAAGTGAGCAAACCTATCCAAATTTTGTGTTTCTGTAAGTCTCGAATTTAGAGTTCATAATATGTATAATCCTTGGAAATATAAAATATCATCAGGTTTTTAATGATTTGAATGTGTAGAATTTGTTTTTTTTCATTCTACAAATTATTATATTTATAAATTAAAATTTTGTAAAATCATATATAGTTAATATTTTCCAACAAGTATCTATGATAAACCAAAATATTAATATTAAATTTTTTTCTGCTTTGTAAAAATTCGACTATTTTCCATTCACAAAATGTTCCGAAGGTGTAAATAATTATTCATTAGATGTTCAATGTAATTTTGTGCCATTGCGTCATCAGTTTTTTATGTAACATATCTTTTAATGTTCCTGATATATTACAATATTTTCAAACATTTCAAGACTGTTGCGCTAACATTAAACGATCATTTATAAACATTAAAAATATATGAATGATATTACTATTTATCTATGAAAAATATATATTGTATTCATTTAATATTATACCTCCTGTTGTGTTTTGGGTTTTAATCAATTTTACTTTTATTTTTCCCAACACTTTAGTACGGAATATTGGTTTTTTTTTTGCATAAACTTCATGTGTCATGAGCAGAAATAACTGTGAATTTCATTTAAAATAGTAGCCTTAGCCTTATCGAAATTAAAAAATCGATTATGTTTCAAAGAAATAATCAAAATCAGTCACATATTTTAGTCATAGTTTAATGTTATTATAGAAAGATATATATAATTCTTCGATTATTATAATAAAACGAAGTAAATAAGATAATAGAAATCTCCAAAATGTATCCAAATAGCTTCAGGAATGTCACCTAAAATACGTATGAAGAATAATATGTAAAACTCTTTGAAAGGCAGCATGTTTTGCAACCTTGAAATCCATTCTGTACCGAAATACTTTAAAACATGTTTCAAACTATAAAAAATATATCAATAACTTCATCAATAATACATAAATTTTAATTTATTATATTTGTTTTAGATTCTGAATCTACAACGCAGTGCCGAAGGATGAGATTTTAGACAATTAAAACGATTTAATCGTTGTATTTAAATACATGGTATTATTTAATGAATACATACATTGGGAAAAGTTATATAAAACAAGTATTTATTGGCAATATGAATTTAAATCTTGATTTAATGATATTTTGGTATAAATAAATACTTTAAACTGCAGTAAACTACATATTTTTGTTAACCAAATCTGTTTATTAGCATATCTTAAAAATTTTGTATGATATCAGAAAAGTAGACCTGGTTTATTCTGTTCAGATCTTTGTTCAATTTCAATTAACAACCATTCAGAAATTCTCTAACTCCATTTTAAGACGATGGTATGGTAATTAATTTACCAATGCATTAATGATTTATGTGAACCAATGGATAAAAATTATGTAAATTTTCAGCAGATATGTTGGCACAGCCATCTATAATTTAAGAAAAAAAACAAATAGATTTTGTTTGGTATGTATTTATCTATAAAAAATCGACCATAAAATGAAAATAGTAATGTGAATCTATATAAACAATTTTAAGACATTATAATTTACGTCTATGTACGTTATGGAATATCTATATACCTAGAATTAGCTACCAACATAAATTCATGACCTTTTTTATCAATTTAAAGTGTATTTTATAGAATTCATATATATTCGAGTATTTTTTGAATTAAAATTTTTAGTATTAGATATGCTTGAATCATTAACTATTTCAACCCTCAATATTTATCTCGGTCGCTTATCTAATTTAATTTGTTTTCATATCCACATATTAGGTTTGATTTTTACATCTTACATATCATCTCGTTTATTTAATCGATATAGTTAAATAAAATTATTGCAATTAATTGACGAATTTCTTAAGATTGATCTGTTTGCCATCTAATTAAAGACATTTATTTTTTTGAATAGTCTGTACAGTCAAATTTTTGTCAATTATACCAATGTGCACGCCTTGAATTGATGAAAAACCGAAAGGAAAACTTGAGAAATGCAAGGTTTAATATTTATGATTTTTTAATTATTGACATCGAATTATTAAAACTTATTAATCTGATCTTTCATATTACTTGAATTAGCATATTTATTGCACACCTAAATTTTATTATAGTTATTTATAAAGGGGTGACTGTCAGATTGAATTCTGTACTTTCTGGTATAAAAGAGGGAGAAATTTTCCAAAATTTTGAGAAAATTATTTATCTGCTGCTTATATATGTCTAAAATAGTAATTTGTTTAAAATTTAAGTGTCAACGCTTCAACGAAGGCTCGTTGTACACTGGTTAAATACAGGAATAGGATAATATTTATACAATTTAATATTTAAAAATGAAATACTAAAAATGTATATATTTTAACAATGATTACTTGATATATCACTTCTGCGTCGATGGCATTACTATTACTTTCCATTCTAAACAAAGAGGGAATTTGTAATATTGCCAAAAAGTTTGAAAAAGTTTCAATATATTAAAATTTCAAAAATCATGATTCATTTACAACTAATAGTTAAATCAAGAACTAGAACCCTCAAATATGCTATAATAAACATGTTTAATATACTTTAACACATTCTTTTACTCATAGACATGAATTTCGATTTTGAGACCATAGAATATGTCAAAATATGAATGAATAATATAACATATGATAACGATTTATTTAAATAATAATTTAAATTTGACAATATATTTATATTGCGAAGGGGCTATCATGATTATATATTGGTTATTAATCAACTCTATACGTGCATCTAAATTGAAAATGAGTCAACCTTGTATTGGTGTATCGTTTTCTATTTAAGAATCTGGTAACCGGTTTTTAATAAAATATTTCCTTTTATTCTGTACTATTGTTAATGTTGTTTAATAATTGCATAGATTATCATCAGCAAAATAAATATTTAAATATCAAACAATGACCTGATAATGTAAGAACATGGCAGCATTATGAAATCTCATAATAGATACATACTTAAAGCTACACATTCAAGTTTTCACAGTTATTAAGCTTTGATAAAGAAGCATGTTTCAAACTAATGGGGATGTTTGAAAAAATGCCGAAATATATGAGTGATCGCGAATTTAAATCCGATAATATACTGGTTAATCAACTAAAGTACTATAATGTATTATAATTTAGAACTCTCAAAGATTACAGTTATTCTAATCATTCTGCGCATCAACTACTTACAAAAATATAAGATACTTTCCCCAGTAAAAGTATTACATAGAAAACTCAAAATCAATAAATGCACATAATTTGTCGATGACTAGTGTATATTTCCCATTTTTATTCGTCAATCCAATAAAGATATACAAGTTTTAAGACACCATCGTAAGTGAAGGTTAAAAAATGTTTTATTTATTATTCCCTACAAACCAGATAAAAGAAGTAAACATATCTAGTTAAAAATATTTGAAATACGAAAAAAAAAGAAATATTCTGACTAATAACTTTAGGAAACGATTCATAAAAAATTATTTTACCTGATCAATAGACCCATATAAAAATATATTGGGATTGAAAATCTCATTTGGTCTTTCCATATTCTCATGTTTCCTTTTGAATGAAAAGACGTAAATGTATATATTTACGATTCTCGTACTGATAAATGAAACTGTTTTTGTGAATAAGCTGACCTTTAATTTACAACTTCAATTTATAAAAATGATATCGAAATAATATTACATTTATTAAACAAGTTTTTTTTTTAAATTGTAAATTCAAAACAATGTCTATTTAAAAATGTTTTAATAAATCTCCACGAATTTTCTTAAATGAGTGAGAGGTTTTAGATGTTGCCCTTAGAATTATTCATATTTATTGACTTTTCAAGACATCCTAAATTGTTAAAATTTGCTATTTTCGGCATAATTTGGGGAATATTTAAGTAGTGTATCTATGAAAATATTATAGGATTAATTAAATAATATGTTTACTCGAATTTAAATATGACTAATTATATTTACAAACACAGTAGTATTTGCCCTGAATAAATTTCGAAACTATGATAAATATTTGATCAATCATTTTTCAGTTGATATATATTCTTAATTTCAAAATAAAATCCAAAATTTAAGTTTTGAAATATATTTAAAATCAACGAATATGCACGAAGAATATTTGGATCACTATCTATTTGATCGATTTTTATCCATAATTTAAGACTGATTTCAGATGACCGCTTTATATACTACTCCAATGTCAATTTCAGACCAATTATATTTTATTATTATCAATAATATATCGTTAAAATATGGCTAGAGTGTCAAATATATCAATTGTAAGGCGCATAGTGTGTATAGAATTAGTAGTATTAAATATTTTCTGTTAATTGATTGAGCTATTATTTTGAGTCAATTATATAAACTATTAATATAGTCTAATTTTAAATGAAATAATGTTTTTAATGTTGTCCAATTGACGATCTGTTAAATAATAAAATACTTTTTTTCGAAAAATAGTCGAGCGAATCCTCGAAATTCACTTCGAATGCAATTTCTCAAATCAGTTGATATTAGTCCGCACATATCTTGTAATCTCCATTCATATATTAATTGATGAATTCCACTCAAAATCCTTCTGCCTTCTATAATTCTCGGTTTCATTTCATCAAGACAATTTGTAAGGAACACTTCTGTTTCAATCAACTGAATCAGATTAGCTGGATTAACGAAAACATACATGATTCAGCTAATCCCCGTTCCATTAAAGATTCAATTAAATCTGTATATATGCATGTATCATAATGTTTTTCAACCACTTCGCCAGACTCAGAAAGAGATTTATCAAATATAAATCTCAAATTTTGGTAACTAGCTACAAATATTATTCGAAATTGCGAATT
>JWZT01004942.1:48042-81502 GCA_000827895.1 Thelohanellus kitauei
ACGACGCTCTTCCGATCTATATCGATTTACAGGGTTTTTTGTTCAATTTCATCCGTTTTCGGTTTATTTGTGTCGTTTAAGCCCAGATTAGCAAATTTTTGGTTGAATTTCGTTTTTGTACGGTTCAATATCGTCGTTTTGTAAATTGACATATCATTCATACAAAATATTTACAATTTCTACAAAACAATGAATTTGGAAATATTTACCTGTCGAAAACACCAATCCAGTTAATAGCCACCCAACCATCAACAAAATTGCTGAAGGTATAGGAACAAGAATTTTTACAGCTCATAAAGCTGCAAGTTTGATTACAAAAATATCTAATTATGATAATTAAACTAGATCGACCCTGTCTCATTCTCTCAACAAGTTTTGAAAAGGGGGGAATTGTTGAGAAAAAAGAGTGGTTTAATATACCTCAAAAAATGAAGCCAGATTTCAAAAATATATAGGAGATCATCTTGATGAGGATTTCAAAACTTATTTTAGAAATATCTGACTGCCACGGCTGATACACAAATACTAACACGTTTATTTGTGTATTATTCAACAAGGCAAATATAAGCTACAGCATCTTTGTTAAAAATTAGATTAGTTATTTTAATTTTAAACTTCTTTCCAAACACGAAATTCAATCGAAAACGGACGAAGATTAAACTGGAAATCTTGTTAATAACTTTATATGTTTTCGAGAATATATTAAGATACAAAATTTGAAAAAATACAGTTCATTTTCTATACGAGGTCATATTGTAAACGCTGATTTTTCAAGAATGATTTTTGGGCAAATACAATCAAAGTTGTACATTTTAAAAGACCGAAAATATTTTTTTTCAATTTTTCAAAAACAACGACTATGCTCGAATAATACCGACAACGTCGGTAGATGTTTATCATTTATTATAAAGCCTAATGAATTTTCAATTGATGTGACTCAACATTTCATATTCAGCAAGATTTATAAATTTTAATCACTATCTGAATCATTAATTGGGGACGGAATTGAAACTTCGACAAATATGTGTTTGATTGGGATCATATACTGTCATATTTCTAGTATTAGATTTAATACATTAATTTAAATAAATGATTTAAATGCAAAAAATACAATATTCTATGTTATAAACTATTGGCATTTTTTCATTTTACATATGATAACCGTTTATTGTTATCCTTTGACCACCTATTATATTACTAAATACCGCTTTTGATAATAAAGTCGTGCGAATCCTCGGAAGTCACCACGAATGCAGCCTCTCAACTCGTGTGCCCACTGATTACACAACTTTTGTAGTTGCTCCTCATATGCTATCTGGACTTCTTCCCTCAAAATATTTTTCGTTTTTAGAATTTTTGTGTATATGGCCTCGAAACAACTGAAAAGAAAAACTTGAGTATTTATCAACTGAATCAGATTAGCTGAATTATAGTTGAAAATACTTGATCTTTTCAACGCCCTGTCAATCGTAATTTCAATTAAGTACGAAATCATATTATGTTCATAATTTCGTTCCACATTTTCAGGAGTGTCCAAAAGAGATTTATCAAAAATAAATCTTAGAGCATCGATTAATGTCTACATATTACATAAACGAAATAACACAATGAATTTACCCTAATTTATATTTAGAATTTTTTATCAATTGCCAAAATACAAAATAGG
Organism: Thelohanellus kitauei; assembly: GCA_000827895.1. Lineage (NCBI taxonomy): Eukaryota > Metazoa > Cnidaria > Myxozoa > Bivalvulida > Myxobolidae > Thelohanellus > Thelohanellus kitauei. Next base: position 49,709 of record JWZT01004942.1, read on the forward strand.
AAAGAAATAATATAATGTTTAGTTTAGGGTGGGATTCCGTTAAAGTCTAACGAAAATACTAATCCTAGTTGTGATGAAATTAATTAATTAAGTAAAAAATGGATGAAAGTTTGGCCAGTTGAATCGATTATCCAATTCTAGCATTGAATCCAAATGATATCGATTCTGAATTGGGGAGGGATGTAATTTCTAAAACAAAACGCATTCTTGGTGTTTCTATATTCCTAAAGAATATAATTAAGTATTGCCCTTAACTCTGATAGTTATCCTTCACATCAAAAATAAAGTTAAATACATTTAGTTTGTTTTGCATAGAATTTTCAAATATTAATTCATAGTGTACACACGAAATGAAATATTGTTTGAGTTAAATATTATTTACTTACCTTGTCGCAGAGACAGTCTGAATATCTGACGGATGAGGATAGGACAATGATTATTCCATATAGGTATTGAATACAAGATACTTGAATGGACAGCATCAAAAGATTGTTTGAGAACTAAAGATCTATTCCATCCGACCGCTTAAATAGTAATAGTTATTCGAAAATATATCTCCCAGTCAATTTCGAAACAATGAATTCCTTTGATTGATCATAGAAACCGCCATACTTGGCCAACAATTAACAGATGTAACTGATACTGACATCTGACTGTTTCGAGACAGACAATCAGTCTGTCTATGAAATTGTACAAACCTTACACCTTTAAATATATATCTCTAGCCAAAATCTAGACTAGACGTCTGTCTAAGACGTTGAGACAATGAAGCATGAGTATTTATCAAAGACCTACTTAAAATTTACAATAATTACAATAGTCATGTAAAGATATGATTAATTTATTATGGATGTAAAAAATTCATGGTTACTACATTAATTTTGATTTTAACAAGTGCGCTTGATAAATGTATTTGAAAAATCGAGATCCATTGGTCGATTTTATAATCTGTTTATTAACCAGAAATATTTTTACCATAATTCAATAAATTTAGGCTTTAAAATTCGAAAATAGCAATAATTTGTTTGCTAAGAAGAATAATTAGGTAAAACGTTCATATAGTTAGAGATAATTACTATTCGTGTTATCGTACCTTTAAAAGTTGACTAGTCATGAAAAGTTAATATTGCACCATGAATTTAAAAATGTGAGTCATAATAAAACAAATGAACATATGGATTTGCAGAATTAATTTTAATTAAAACGAAAGATAAAGAATGCGGAAATTGTCTAGTACAGATATCCTCGATTCTTATTATAACATAGGCAACATATGAACTTTTTATAAATGATAACATTTTCTAAATAATTAAAGAATATGGCTATTTTTATTCAAATAAATTTGGCAGGTCTCATCAGAAATATTCAGAAATGTAAGCTAGAAATATCAATCAAAAAATAATTATTGCAAGTTATAAAACTACTTTTCCAATTGTTTATTTTAGAATTTAAATATTTCATATAATATTGTTAAATTTTATCGTTATAAGGGTTGCACATATGTCTTAAATATTTATAAATGAAAAAAATTATAAGCTAGTTTAAGTATCTTTGGTATAGAATTAGTATAGTGGAAAAGTAAATGGATTTGAGGAAAGCATGATTCAAAAAAATGATCAATTTTATGCTATTTAGAAATACATCAAGTGATTTTGTGTGTACCAGAATTCAGACATTCGGTTTAATATCGTTATGTTTTGTTTATTATAAATGGTTAAACTCATAAATAATCTAAATATCGGGATTCCAGCATTGAATATTTAATATGTGGAAATATTTTTTGTGTAGGCTAATTATATCTGGCGATGATGAATATGTTGTTCATGATTTTTTCGATGCGCATGTTTATACCTATATACGAGCTCTAATATATGTGCATGATGTTTTCTATTCCACATATATTTGAAGTGAATAAATGAAAGCAAATTTAATCTACAACGATTCTCAGATATAAAATATTTCCATTTGTCTAAAAAGTTTTTTATATTATATTTTTCTTTTTTGTAATGCTTGATGGGAAAATGTTATAAATTGAAATCAAAACGCAGAATAGACTTGCACAATATATATTTACTGATAGAGAAATCTATCTAATTCTGTGTAAAATTTTATTATGTATTTTTTTGTAGATAAATTCGTATCAAATATTTTTGTTTATGTTCATGGTATTTGATTGGATTGGCTATGGTTAATTCTTTTGATCAATTAATGAAAAATTTTAAAAATATTTTAGAAATTGTGTTTGTCTAATGTTCAATGTGTTAAAAATATATAGAAAATTATCAAAAAATAGTGTTGTTTAAAATTATATGAGCCGTTTAGATGATTTTGTGACATATACATTTGTAAAAATAAAAAAAAATATGTGTTATAATAAATACAAGAATTATTCATCACATACTGGAGAGACTAATTCAGTAAACCGAAGCAGGTTTGTGCCCAATTGTTAGAAACCGCATTTGTAAATAACAAATAAGTTTTTTTTATCGGAACCCAATCTATAAGTTTTAATAATAAAAAAAAATGCGATTTATCTATAGAACATTTAAAAACAAAGTCATTAAAAAGATACACATGTTTTTGATATATCATGTGTATCATATTGTGAAATACGAGATATTATTAAATATTATTAAAAATAATCAAATCAAATTCAATGTAATCATTTTCTTGAGAGTATAAATTATTTTAGTTTCCCCTTAAGCCTAATTGAACTCATAACAACAATGCTTTATTTGTAACACATCCACTTTGGTCTCAAATTTTGTCTTTCAATTTATGTGTTAATTATATTAGTTATCATTTGTAATTTAAACAGTTGAATATTTATTTTGTCACCAAATCAATGTTTTTTATAGTTATTCTGACCATAAAATCACACAGAAACTCGGTTAATCAGTGCTAGTTCAAAATTATATGATGATTTTGGCTAAATATAATTCGAAATGTAGATTTAAATTTATTCGAAAACTGGTATATTTGCAAAAAAAAGTGAGATTTTTTTTTCATATTATGTGTTGTGAGAGATTTCATAGAAATTACAAATACATTAAATACTCGCATTTTTCGTTAAAATTATCGAAAAAGTGAATCTATTTCTTTTAACATAAAAATCATTAAAACCAAACCATTAATATCTCAATTATCTACATATTTTATTTCTTAGAATGGTTTATATTTTACACTGGGTGAATTGATGAAGAGAATTAAAAATTCAATGTGCTATATTCTATCGTATTATATTGATAAATATTATGTGTTCCAGGATATTTATGGACGTTTAATTTAATGTTATTTGGATGACGTCAAAAAAAATATTAATGTTCCCTCTGAAACTAAACTTTAGTTATACATAAAACGATTAAAATGAGATTGATGAGATATATTTAATTAATATTAGATATATTAAGATTTATCATGAATTTCATTCTGTTATTCGAACATATTTTCTACTAGAGTAATTCGTCAACATTACTGGTTATTATTATCATATTCAATTTTAAACACGAAGCATCACCAATGGCAATACTGTGACATATAAATGTTGCTTGATTTCTAAATTATGAAAACACGTATACGTCTTTATCTATTCATGTTCATTGGATAATTTACATCTCTCTATATATCTGAATTTTAAATCATCGAATAAAGACCGTTTTCATCAAAGATTATACCTGGAATCCTTACAAATTTTATTTATCAAGAGAATGTAAAAAACCAAAATTTATATAGGGTTCCCGACAAAGTTCATCAGTTTCCGGATAAACTCCCTTGCAATATTAATTCACTTTTAAATAATTTTGATCCTTAAAGAAACTAAATTCTGCATATATTTGTTAATTTCATCTACCAAATATCAGTTTCTGCCGTATTTTATCAGATTTCGCTATGAGTTAGTACAGTAAAAATTTGTAATTTTCTATTGAGCCCCGCGAGATAAAATTAAAGATGTCATTCTTTGATCTCAGGTGATGCTGTTCTTACTTTGTATTCCATTTCGATAATACATTTACAATCTAGAATATATAATGGGTGTAGGGTGGTATATATATTACATTGCGGCCATTACCTGGGAGCATTGGTTTGACTTTTGCTGGCAGTGTAATCCGCATTTTGTGGATAATGAAAATATATTCATGTATACTTATGGACAAGAACTGTAAAAAGAGTCTACAGAAAAATATCCAAGAACATATTCTTTGTTGAATTGATGAACCGGTGCTCGAATAACGCCAGGTGATCTGTATCCCTGAGATCTGATACCCATATGTTTAATTTAATAGAAATTAGCTTAACAGAAATCACACCTTTTGACCAGAATAGCTTTTACCGAAATATGGTAAAATACAACAGAAAATGGTATTTGGGGTGTGAAATTAACGAATATTTGTAGAATGTATTTTTGAATGATCAATATGAGTAAAAATTCGAGATACAAAAATGTCTCAGACTTTTTCGGAAAATCCTATGGATGAAAAGGGACAATATATTTTTATATTTTAATTTATTTTATATGTATTACAACAGGAACACGAATTTTGTATATTTATCATAACTGTTCATTCGTATATTATATTGAGAAATTTTCCAACATCACATAAAGGCTATACGTAAAATATTCGGCAAATCATTTACTCAACAAAGATTATTTTGAAAAGGAGATTATGTATCAGCTATTTGTGGTACCATTTAATGTTTGCAATACTCTTAGGAGGTTAGTATAATGTAAAAACGTGTAATTAATACATTCAATTGCGAATGATCCAATCGGATTATTCAACCATGAATATTTCGACGAATAATCTACATCCGAAAACTCACCTATCGATAACTAACGATGTTTTGAGTTAAAATGGAGCGGTTACTTTAATGACTAGTTTAGGGATCACAGAATGCCTTAAATGTATGCTGTATAAATATAAGGTGTTTTTCATGGATTACATGATTTTGTAGAGTTCTTTTTTAATCTAAATGGGAAGTCGATCATCAATATCAGAATCCCCAGATTGATATACTTGAATCAAATGCTAAGAATATATATTTGAGCTACAGCCACTAATTTTATTATATTGTTGCAGGGTATGCCCGAACTAAAAATATCCGAATTTTTTCTTTTTATCAATTTTCGTTGCTATTATAGAGTTAGATTTACAGTAAAACTCGGATATAATCAACATTTTCAGTGATCTGAAAGATGTTGACTATAACCGGAAGTTGACCACATGAGTTAAAACAAATTAAGAAAAAGTCACAAAAATTATAACATTGATTTATTATTAAAAATGAATTTGGTTAATACTATTCGCTCTTTTTTTCCTCGAATATTCATTCCCAAAATATTTTTCGCTTGTTTAATTATTTGTCATTATATTATCACCTGTTTGGTAAAATGATGATAATTTAATCATTGATTTCACGACATCCTCAAATTATACATCTCTGGGTATGTCCATTGTAACATGGCTTCCTTGAAATCAGTAACATAGGTATATGTTTTCCTCTTCTTAACCACAAACAACAACTTTGGAATCAGTCACAGCATTTTAAATAAAAGCTTGTTTGAACCAAATATAGATATAATAGGTACAAGTTCTGTATCGGTTGAATAATAATAATTTTGCAAATTTTCTTGATGAATTTTGAATCAATAAAAAACGTTATCCGATATACTTTGATCTTAAATGTGTCCAATAACATTCAAGGCCTGAAACATCCAATATTTGAAATATTATTTATCATCATACGATGGGATTGAATGGCATACAAGACATAATAATAAAACATTTATATTTACATTTTTAGTGTTTGAATAGCACTGATATTGTTCCTGAGACTGATAAACAAGTGAAGTGATATGAAGAATACTCCGTTGAAATATATGAGCTTCAAAAATAGTCAATAAGTAAGAGAAGTATTCTATTTGATTTATTAAAGTAGAAATCCCAAGAAAACGTACAAATTTTTTACTGATTTGTGTTATCCTTACATTTTCGTGGGCAGTACATGATACATTTCCAAATATGGTACACATATTTGTTATTGACACTTTTTATAATCGTAAATTTTATTTTTTAATCCTGTCATGTCCCCACGATGTAATAGGGTTAACGGATGATTTGATCTATTTCTCCATGTCAATCGTCTCTTAAATTTTAGCATTATTTTATGAATAATTTTAAAAAATAAGCATGTTTCATAATCATTTAATTTTTTTTTTCATATCCATATCTTAATTTGGGCCAAATATTTTTAATCTATTCATCGAAATTTGCCATATCAAACGATTGGACTGGACAGATATAATCCAACAAACTAACTTTATGGATTTTTTTATATATCAATCATACCAGTTAAAAAACTATAATTTTCATGCCGTTTGCTTCAGCTGATATTTAACACTTCTCAGCCCAAAGATGTAAACATATTAGAACATTGATTTTTCTTTGAATGTAGTATAACTTGAGAAGTAATATTTTGGAATATAGGCAAATATTTCTGCATTCGATTTTCATTCTAAGGTTTGTTGAAAAATCCTTGAATTGTATTTTTCAAAATCTTGGTTATAATTACTTGCTAATTTTATAATCGTTTGAACAGTTATATTTGTTTCTCTTCGTTTTCCAGTTCTTGGAATTGTTGAGATTAAGAATTCTGATGTTAGTGATATATTTCTCTTTTTTGATAATATCTTAGTTGATATGGTTCAAATTATTGTAGATTCTGCGCATTAAGTTCCTTATTTGATATTTATTTTTGAACGAAAATTCAAACATTTTACTTCAAACAAAATTATGCTTTAGTCGAAATTTTAACAACACAATTAACACATTAAAAGCTGATCAGACCCATGAGGTTGACTAAAACCCAAAAGGTAGACTATATACGAGATACCTTAAGCCGAGTACGCCTTTAAACATTTTAAGCATATTTTTTTCCAATTTTACACTGTTTAGGCTTTAACCAATCTTCAATATAAAACGAGCGATAAGTATATTTTTCGTAAGCTGTTTTGACAAACACATTATTGCATGACATGAACCGTATACCTGAACCTAACCCATTTAAATAAGAATCCTAAAATATTTTCTATACACTTTAAATGACCAAAAACCATTTTCATCACTCTCAGCAAAGCAAAGGTCAAATAGGTTTTTCTAACATTTATATCAATAATTTATACTAACTTGACAGTTGCAATCTTCTATAGATTTGCATCAAATGACCCTCAAAATACGTTGAATCATATCGTTGAACTTTATGATTGTCCATTGTTCAATTAATTTCATCTATATTTCATGTTCGATGTATTAACAAAAAAATTGGATAGATAATCCGATGGACATTGTATTTTTATCCCTCTCTTCAGGAAAATTAACGTAAAAATACATTCATTTGTATTAGTTATTTGTAATTATACAAAAAAGTCATTTTTAAACCATACACAAGAAATGATGTAGCCAATAATTTGACATGAATTCAGTCAAATTTGAATTGATCATATGCAATTTAATGCAGGAATGGAATTACCGATTATTAAGAGTATATACTTTAAACCTACAAATCAGAAACGGAGTTGGTTGTTTTCTCTGAAACTAGTTGAAAGTTAATAGACTTGTATTGTAAAACATGTTTTTGACAAAAATTACCATCTGCACCTTCGCCCTCTTGTGCCAGAATCCTAAAAAATAAGTCAACATGACAAATGTAAATAATATCGTATAAGTTGTAAAGGACAAATATAGAATACTTTATTTTGTCATATAACATGGAATATATTTACTAAGTTAATAAAGATGTATTTAATATTTTTTAACAATATTAAAGAGTATTCATGCACACAACTTTATAATGATCATCACGAATCATATAGAATTTTTGATTTTTTTATGCTCTTTCAAAATGTTACACATGTATATGATCGGATTATGCGCAAAATATGGTTATTATAATTTCTAAAGTATATATATTAAGGCATTTTTAATATGTATTTTCATCATCAGAGTCATACATCAGCAATTCTAGTTCCTCTTTAGTATGCTTCGAATTTCTATAAAATAAGGAAATACCTCTTTTTAAAGTGTTGTTGTGTCTCGGCATAAAACGATTCTTTAATGCAATCATTAAAACTGGATTCGAGGATCCTGCATCGGTTTATTCGATCAGGCCAATCATTGTCTTGTTGACTAACAATAATGTCGTCTCTCACGACTAATTTTGGCTGTATCATATCACAACAGGCCAAAAACCTTTCTGTTGTCATCAAATCTTCAAAGGAATCTAAATAACATTTTTTGGATACTTGAATTTCGAAATGCACAATTAACGACTGCCTCGTCTAAGTATGTGCGGTAGGTTTGCACATAAAGTCGATTAGTAAAAGTAGGATCCCTGTTGATTGTGTATTTTAAAAAGGATTGGAGAACATTTTTCTCCTCCTAAATTATTAATAATAATTTAAATGTTAATTAACATGCTTTGTTTGAAAATAAATGTGTATTTTAGGGTTAAATTTTTTTATGGAAATATTTAGACCCACCTGACTCGTTATCTGTGCCAATAAACGGGTTTTATCTTCACTGATAACATCAGAAAAATAATTTAACTCAACAACAATCCAATTATCAATGTAAATAAGATCCGAGGATGGTAAATATGACATTTATACATTTATGATTCCAAAATATTCATTACTTTCGATTTTGGACGTTAAATATTTGAAACTGTAGAACGTATCCAAATTTTTTTGGAAATATTATACTTTACCCAATCCGTTTATTTATGTATCAAACTTGAGTAGGCTGTAATTTCATAAAAATATGAAAAAATTTCGAAATTATTCATATATTTAGATTGTGTGATATACCATTTTCCGTGACGAAACGGCTGAATTCCGATGCTGACATTCAAAGATTCAGACGGGGACCATATAGTAAAAAGAAAATTTTCGAAACATTTTTTGTTGTCAGGCAAAATAAAATCTTAGTAAACGATAGCGCATGTCATATTTGAATGTCAATGACCATTGTTACAACTCTTAAAGGTAGAATGTACACAAATATATATTAACTTACAAATTGAATGTCGGAATCTATGAATGTCCTCATCTGAGAATTGATCATTTCGGGTGGAATTTAGTGTAAAATATATCTATTTTTAAACACAGGAATGGGGTCCATGATCATTTTATTGTGAATGATTTATTATTATGGATATTCATCTTGCTATATGAATATGGTAGCGTGAAGCAAAAAAATTTTTTCACATCAAATCAGAACGATATCCAACAAAACAATACCAAGCTAAATTTGTGGCCATCTTGAAGGATATCAAATGTCAATTAAATTCGGGTAAACAAATCATTATCGTCAAGTTGAACCAAATAATTAGGAATGGATATTTACAAATCAATTAAAACCATTCATATGAATGAAAAAAAAATAATGATATTAAATATAACTTACTGGATAGCAAGTACAATCCGAGAACCTTGATGTTATTGCGATAGCCAAGATCAATATCATGAAAATATGACCTGAATTGAGATACTCCACCATCCTAAGATCCGAACCGAAACGAAAAACAAAATTAATTAGATTTGATATCGGCAGAGATCGTTCAAATATCCTTGGTTTCTAGGGATCAGATTCAAATGATTAGGGTTTGACCACTATGTCATTGCAAAGATATATGGAAAATGTACAAACCCAAAATAATATTCAGTAATTGTCGTGGTCATATTTCTGTTATTAGTTGTCTTATATCACATTATAGGGTTATTGTTAGGTCATTTTTGAATTTTAATCTCTTAAAACCGATATAAATCTTAAGTAGGTGGAGTATTTGAATAAGATTATTTGATTGTGACGGAGAGCAAAACGTAAAAATCTTTTTAATACGAGAATTACTAAATTAACAAGGTATACGAATAAATACGAAATGAGTCGAGTATTCGAATGTAGATGTTTTAACTGACTCGCATCATATACGAATAGTTAATGTGTTAGTTACCCAACAGGGAACTTTCTTTAAATATTGTAATGATCGCAATTTAACAGGTTTCATCAACTGATGTTTATCATTTGTGCTGACACGAGTATTTCCGACAACGATTAATGATGATTTTGCGCAATCCTTGAATGTAATGTAAAATCATACTGAAATCAAACGATCAAAAACATATGTCTAATTTGATTATTTCTACATCGTCATTTTTATAAATTTATTAGAAAAGATCCAAATTATCATATGATGAACCCTGTATCTGGACAGGATGAACATCATCTTGTTTAAAATACTAAGACGATGACCTAAAACCTTAAATATATCAAATATTTACAATTATATACTTATTTTTAATCATATATGTAACACGTAATCAAATCTATGAATTTGCTGATTATGTACGTGGAACAGTGTCTATATTATTATTACATACAATTACTTTAACCCTTTTTTTTGAGAACATTAAATCTGGTTTTTGTGATACATGGCTTTTATATTTCGTATAAAGTATATTTTTAATAATATTTCGTCCCATAGATACATTTACATCAATTTATTTAAATCGTAGATCATTGGAATTTACATTAATTCATAGAAATATGATTTATGTGAAGATATGATCAATTTATGAACTATTTGTCATTCAATTTCGTTAATTGGACCGTTAAATTGGGCCAAATGTCAGTTGTTGCAAATTAACGAAATTTCATCTTTACTACTAAAATATAAATTAAGTAAACTTTGAAAAGATAGAATTTTTTATATGTTCTTTAACGATTCCATATCCTGAAGGGAACATGATGAATTTCTAATACCCTCCTGTACTCATTTCAAACAGATTTTCTCTAAAATACTGCTTGAAAAAAATGTTTATATTCGTTAATATATCTACCACGCCTGATGTAGCACTTGTCATTTTGGTAAATTTCTACCATTTCCAAAGCAGTAACTCAAAAGGGATGAGTTGTGGATGAATACGGCAGTAAAAATATATTAAATTCGCTTAAAACGTATAATTTCGATAAAACGTTTATGACAATTGAATATTTTGAATGTTTAATCAATTTATATGTGGCTGGAGAAGTTCAAATTTCGCTATTTGGCAACGACCTGACTAAACGAAATCAATCTGTCATATTATCAAAATTTAATTCAAATCATGGTATATTCAGGCGAGTTCTACGATAACGAAGCTATGCTAAAAGTATATCCAAAATTCGAAGTCGTAAATGTTCGCAAAACATCATTCGATACTTCAATTTCTGAAATTGAGTCACTAAATAAAATCCACGGACTCTTTACGGTAAGTGTTCATAACAAATCATACAAATTTTCATTAATCATCTTTTTGATAAAAGTCGAAAACACTCGATTACCATCATCTAGTGACGCGAAATTATAAAATTCTCGTGATATTCGAAATAGACTTGAGCTGGGATTATTTAAAATTAAAAAAGACAAACATTTATGTTATTGTTAAATGAAATGAATGTTTATGTATCCATTCGATGAATAAAACATCATTCAATAAATGAAAAGGCGACTTTATTTAAGAACTACGAATATTTACGAGATGTAACTTCGCATTTTCAAAAAAATTACTGAGCCCTTAAATTCAATGACAGATATTGTAAAAAAATATTGATACTTATAAACAATCCTTGTTTCAATCCTGAAGAATGTATATATCAATGGTTGTGAAAACGGTCGATAATTTTTAAACTGAATGTGAATATATATTATTAAGCCACACAAGATTTTTTTAAAAGCTTTGACTATCCTCAGAAATATATAACACTACAAATGATATTTATTTGTCTATCTAAATTATTTCGATCATAAACAGACGTTGATCATGTGATGCATATTATAAAAAAAATATCATATAAGAATTCGTGCTTAGTGTTTAAACTTATACATTAATGTTATTTATTAGATAATGAATGCGCGTTCGAAAAGTGAATAATATTTCATCTACTTTTAACCAATTTGGATATACAAACAAGGATTTTGACCCTATTTTAAGACACACTGGTGTCTTAAAAATTGGTTTAAAATTGAGGCAGAGTTCTGTAAAAATATTATGATGTAAACCCGTAACCGGGTCTCTTGTTTTCTGATGATTTGACTTACAGGCCTTTTAATATATACGCTCACCTTGACAAACGGTTTGCTACTGGTTTGGACGATATATATTGCGTTATTTAAAACAATAAATTTGATGTTTCTTAATTCTGCTAATAGCTCATATCGATAAATTTACAATTAAGATTTTTGAGCGATGAAACAAACTAAATGTAATGATAGACTTGTTATGTTTAGCGCACATGCGCGCTTTGGTGTTTGTCTTTATATTAAGCACAATATTGATGCCATTAATCTAAATATATACCAATTCAATGATCAGAGAATCGCAGTACCGGAATTTAAAATATTTTAATGGTAAAAACATGGTGCTATATACATTCATAAATCTAGTCTTTAAAGAAAAAATTAGAAATTATAAACATAATATTATGATAACGAAAAAGGCTTGGGGTCGGACATATTCCAACAAAAACTAATACAATAAATGGTTTGTTATCATAATAAAAACATTATTAATTTAACCTAAATATGCGTTTCTTCGAAAGAAATGTGAACATTTAAAGAATAATTTAGTAAAATGGTTGTAAATCAATAATGATAACAATTAATATCATGCGATATACAGCAGAAATTTTTCAGACGTCTTACGTCAAAATACAATATCGTAATACTCTGTGTATAAGCCGCAACATTTTTTTAAAATTTTATCAAAATTTGAGCCCTACGTCAAACATAAATATGATGCTAATATATGAATATTTTTTGTTTAACGTGATTTATTAAACTATGGTCCATGAGGTTTTTTCCTAAGATTACAACTCTAGGGCTTATACACGTGTGCGGCTGTATATGTACAACATACGATTTCATTGAGAATTTACCCACTGCGACTTGTATATAGGTGCGCCTATATAGACTTGAGAATACAGTGTATGATATTCGACAGTCATCGGAGTTTTACAAGTTTGTATTAAAGAATAATTGAAAAACAAAAAGTTTAATTTATCAAATAGAACATGATTTGTGACATAATTGACTTGTGTAAATGAATATAGTTGATGACAAAGAAATTGGAGGTTCCAAATACATGTTAGACTAAGGAAATAAAGACTTTAAAATTGAAAAATGAATCCATTATCATTCTAATTGTAAAATTAAAATTTCTTTGGCGGTATCTAATCATAATCATCTGAAAATTTTTATATCATTCAATTTCTTTTAAAAATTTTGTTGATATATTTATTAAAAAACAAATTGACCAAATACTTTAAGTGTCAAAAATAGTGGCCTCTCTGTATCTCTGTATAAGATTTAAGAATCTTCTCAAAATTGTGATGTTTCCATATTATTAAAACGCCTATTATCAAAAAAAAAAATACCAGACGAAATATTCCTGTGATCTTCTTCGAAAATTTGACGAAGCGATGACTCTTGAAATCCTTCTCGCCATTTCCTCACACATGTAAACACGTGCTTCGTTTTCAGGTAGTTCAAAGTCCTCAATATCTTCTCTGAGTATTGTTACATGACTAAGCCACCGTTGACAGCACCTTTCCTGTACACCGGATTCTAACAACATTCGAAAAGTATCAAAGTATTATTTATGAATACTTGAAACCCTGTACATACATTTGACAAGAATTTCATCGAAATCGGTGTTATCGTTTCTCTGATAATCTCGAGTAACTCTGGAAGGGTCAGATGATGCATGTTTTCGCAAAAAGAAGTCAACCACATCATATTCACTCTGTATATTATATATAAATTTCTTTAAAAATCAAAAAAAAAATGTTTGTTTTGTTGAAGAAATTGTTGAATTTACCCCTCTTGCAATTGGTCTTTTTGTTCTTAGGTATTTTACCTTAATTAATATCAATAAAGATCAGTAGACATGGGACTCAGTTTTGCCTGGCAGTATATATAAATATTTGTGTTCTAAAGTGTTGTTAATATGCAAATGATGCTCTTGCTAAGGATATTAAATTATCTGTGCGTTATCTTTTATAAAATATGGGATTTGGGCAGATCAAAACGTTGATCTTACAACGCGGGTCAGTTAATTGGTGAATTTATCAAATATGACATGTCAAAATATTTTAAAAAGTTCATTAATAGTGTTTTGATTAGGTCTCAGTAACGCAGGCCTAGTTTTCTGTTGAATTAAAGCTTCCAGTTATGTAAGTGAGCTATGTTTTACTCTCACATTTAACTGATATGCGGACTGTGCCTGAACATCAATTAAAGATGACTTAATGAAACATTAATCGAAGCAAAAGGTTATCCTCGATATATCTGTAAAAATTTTTTAGTCTGCTAACGAAGACAATAGATACAAAAAAATTATCGTTAGATGAATTTTAAATCAAAGTTATCGTTAGATGAATCTTAAATCAAAGTTATCGTTTGAAGAGTCGTGAAAAAATATGAATGAGTTATGTCAAACATAAATACAGGCTCATAATTGAAATCGGAATTCGTTGAGATCTAAGAGCTCGCCAAGAGCACTGAAATGAATATTTGACCAGAAAATACATGGTACAACATCATAAATCAAAATTGAAGATATCTCGAACAAATCTCAAATATTCTTTAATTGTAATAGTGTCTAGACGAGATGTCTACTTATAAGATCTAGACAAATTGTCGGTTTGAGTCTTGGTGGTACCAATAAATGCAAAAATATTCAAAAATAAGTGTTGATCAACACAATGAATTTAAGGGACACAAAAAATCAATCATGTTTGTTTGCTTCAATTAAGATTAGCAAAAATTGAAAATAATTCTTGAATATGGACAAATATGTTATTCATGTTTGATATTTTAAAGTGTTATTTGGATAATAAAAGGCTGGCTTTTTGAATTTATATCACTATTTAATGAGAGAAATTCTCGTTATAAAATTAGGAGTCTTTCAGTTTATTCATAATTATTGTAAACAAATTATTCTTTGAGAAAAGTTATCATAAACCTAATTTTAAATCAGCATTCTGACAGACTAATTTTTGTGATTTTAGGAAACAATGATTTTGGGACCTTTATAAATTAGAGATATTAACCATTTTTTTCAATATTTTCAATAAATGATTTCGCCAAAAAAATTGATTTGTTTTTAATATGAATAAAATAATGTGAATAATATCCCATGACCGTCCTTAATGTCAGGTAAAATTACTTATATATTATTTTAGACAAGCGTACACTTTATTATAAGTTTTCGTTCATTGAAATATTGGTGACACAGAACTCATGCTTATATTTTACAACATTCCAAAGAATCATTTATTATTGCTATGTAATATATTGATTAAAATGAAAAATATTGTTGAAGTAAACTATCATACGACAATATTAATTATAGTGAACAGCGTTCTTTCGAACGTGAGTCTTTGCCACTAAGCATATAATGCTTAACAGTTGGAATGGAGATGACCGTTGACAACTAAGATGTATTGTTTACTCCTAGAATGTCTCACACGAGCTCAGATTCAGATAAACCTACATCTTCAAATTTTGCGCATTCATCTGACAAGTGTATACACATTGATAACGATACAATATGGATCTCTGTAAAGATGGCTCTGAAATTTTTTGAAGGAAATTTTTTGAAAATTTACATCCTATTAACCAAGTGAATTCTTACCATTCGAATAAATGTATTTTTTTTGCCGAAAATTGTTAAAATAGAGAGATTTTAATTTTGTAATGAACAGATTGATTCGATTATGAATATAATCATTAAAAATAAATTGTTTCTTTACTCAATAGCGTCTTGTTAACATCATTTGGATTATAAAAAACATCATTAAATCAATGAAGATATAAAAACCATTTGGCGTGTTAAATAGAAATTCTACATAGGTAATATCTTGGAAATATGCACCATTCATTTTGGTCATTTCTATGGTTTTTCTTGCGACTGCGGGATGAAAAAACATACACAGGCATATATATATATAGGAGCGAGTCACTGAGTCCGTATACTGCGAGGCTATAACATCGCTACGTTTCCTCCAACTGGTCAGCTAGCTATGTGGCTTCATAGCTGTGGTATCGAACCCTACCTCACAAAAACAGCATCTTGCATCTCCTCACTACAGCAGAGTAACCTGGTCGCATTCACGATTAAAAAAATCATTTTTTTGTTTAAAGGATGATAATTTATTAAACAACAAACTACATCAGCCGAAATTTCTACAATACCACCGTCTCGATACTAAAAAATACAAATTTATTTTAGTGTATTGTTAGATAGACCTGAAAATGGTTCAACAATAAACATATAAAGAATTGCATCAATGATATTAGTATGGTCACACGATGAATAAAACAGTATATAAATATAGATAATATTTCATAAAATTCATTCGATAATTTCAGTAAAAAATAAATTGGATACTTTGAAGGAATGTGAGTTGGTAAAATACTTAATTATTCGCAGATAAACTATTAGTTATGGTGTTCAATGAGACAGAGACATGCTTATTGTCGAATAAATGTGTTCTCAACCCGATGTATTTTGATAACTTGAAACGTGCTAGCTGTTACGAAATTGCTTGTGTGTATTAAATAATTTAAAATAATATAGATATTTAACATTCATAAATGTGTATTTAAAACTCTTTGTGGGTTAAAACTTTTGAAAAATTTCGTGGTTTTATTTGTAATATTATCGGAAATGTAGAATAAACTAAAAAATTTTGCCATTTACAATATATATAATAGCTATTCATTAAAATGTGTTTAATCTAATACTGCCTTATGTTAACTCGGTTTAATAATCTTTATTGCCAATATTTAGGGTTGTCCCTACAAGAGAAACCCCTGTTGATTTTTTGTATATAAACAACGAATTTTTAATTGAAACGTTTTGAAAGTTTAGATTTATAATCTATATCATATTATGTCATTACACTTAAATTTTGTACATATTCGTATCACAGTTTTTTCTGATATAGCATCGAATATTTTGTAAAACCAAGCTTGTGGAATATAAAACAATGTTAATGATGATATATGACGTTGAGTTCGCTCTCTTCTATTTCTGAGGTTCTGCTGTATCCTATAAATTACCACATCAGCTTATTTTGTATTTTACGGCAGAAAAATTGATTTTATTCATAAACCATCAATATGTTGTAAGAATATTCGAATTACAATTTTTGTACAACAAGTTCAAATATCAATACATGATACTATTTTTAAAAATTTAAATTTTTTTAAGTATTTTTTTTCAAGTAAATATTCTAAATTAGAGCCTCTTGTAAGAGGAGAATATTCAAGTCGTTTCTGCCATTGAGAAATAAAACTAATTATCACATCTTGATAAACAACAATACATCTTCATACAACTTTTGTTTATACTTATCAATTCTTTGAATATAAATATAATAATTAGTTGACTCTGTAATCCTTTATATTGCACCATCAACAGGATTTAAATCTAGGTTTCCGATTTCCATTTAAGTCGTTCCAATGAAATATGGTTTGTTAGTTTTAAATACTTTGTATGTTATATATTTTATTACCTAGAACAAGCAGTTGTCTTGAACATTCAAATCATTTTTGTGTGCTTTCATTAAAATGTTGTGCATTTTTGCTTTTATAAACATGGTAATTGGAGATCATTTTTACCATTCGATGTATAGATTTGGCCAATAAGAATTTGCAAAGATATAGACGAATGCTTAGTCGTTGCCCAGGCGAATTTATTGACTTCAAAAATGGGGTATGACATTTTCAATATTTCTATTGTCTCAACAGATGATCGTTTTCCTCTCGATGGTTTTCGAACCATAGACCTTTATAAGTTGTATATATTATTCATTATATCTATTGTTGATTTAAGTGTATTTTCTATATGGAAATATACTCATGAAGCTCTTTGACCCGTATTTGAATTCTGATTGTGAAAACATATGATCATTCTGTTTTATTCAGATATACTTGACTTTGCCTGAGCATAATATTACTCTAATCTATATTAAAACTAGAAATATTCGAATTATGATCCGCGCATCAATATATGTTGTTCTATATATCAAACATATATTTTCCCAGTAAAATGCAGTGATGGTCGATTATGATTTGTAAAATTATATATATTCGAAACAAATAATATAATTTGATGAAATCAAAGAATTATCTAAACGTTAACCTAGTTTTGTACGCGTTTATTATGTAATAAAAAAAGTTTATTAAGACATCTCAACAGACAATCAAAAGAATACATTCTTATTTTCTATATAATGTAAGCGTCCTGATTGGGACGCTCACTTACCCTATCAAGTAGGTCAATTTTTTATAACTTAACGTTTATCAATATTCACCATTTAAAAATATTAAATGGTTCATCTATTCGTTAATGTCATCTCTTATAAAACCTGTTTTTATTTTAGAATATTTTGATCATAGGCATCACACTATAATGGTGTAATTTTTATTGAGACGCTTTCGATTAAATTCGATTAGTCGGCCTCTGATCTAGAGGACGCTTGACTCATTTCATTCGTCATGGCACAGGATAATATATTAAATGAAGTAAATTCTTATTGGTACCTCGTGGAGGCTTGTAAACAATTTCCTGTAGAATGGAATACACGAATGTGTTTTCATAATGAGCCACACGAGTTTCCACAAATTCAATTATGTCAAGATCATGCTGCAAAAAAAGCCGCATGGTAATAAACGTTCCGCCTTATTCGCCTTTCTTAAACTAGATTGAAAAAGTTGTTGAATAAATAGAAGAATATTGTTAAAACAGCCGACGTGAGATCAAAAAATAGACATTATTATTTTTATCAAACTAGCTCAAAAAAAAATTTTGCCTTCTGACTGTGATAGATTTTACAAAAATATGCTAAATAGAGCAGAAGTTGGTGTTGCTTAATAGAGGAAATTAATGAATAGATGTGTAAATTATTATTTTTTAATGCTAAATATTAAATTATATTGAGTTCAAAATATATTACGGATTTTATCGGGAAACTCATTATGATGATATGCCATAATTATTCTTTTAAAAATTTCACAACGTTTGAAATATATTAATATTAGTTATCATGAAAACAAAACGGGGGACACTTTTATTTGACACACTGTATATATGACTATCTCAGAAAAAATTTGTTTGAAAATCTGAAGTTTATATATTGAAAAAAATAAAATAGAATGGCAATAGTACGAAAGCCTTCTCTCCATGCGTCTCCCAGAATAAGAATTCTACGATTGCTATTCTTAGCAATGCTATAACATTTTCTGTCTCACCGTTATGCTATACACGATGTATTAATCATCAAGAATGTCTTTTTGATAATATACCTTCAGGCAGTTGTGACATGAATTTTTACAATATTCGAATAAGGCTAAGAATACGATTGAGGCCTGATACGTTGTTAATGATCGACATGATGAATATTTTTAACCGTAGCTATACAAAAGTTTTTTGGCCATTAAAAAGGAATGATCATTCAGCAATATGGGTCTTCTAAACTGGTAAATAAAAAGCTGTTAAATAAACTAATTTTCATAAAATATGAAAATATACCATGCGATAAAAATATTGATCCTCGGTTACTATCAGTTTGAATCCCGCCTCGTTGTCATTGTATGAATTGAAAAATTAGTAGACAAAACTATTTATCATAAATTTACATCATCAAGACTAATTGTTCGTAATGAATAATTGTATGCCATTTTTATGCCAAACGAGTATATAAAATCAGCTATTTTATCCATGACGATACTGCTCACGCAAAATCATGTATTTTTTTATATTAAATGTTTCAATTATTTGCAAATAACTATCTTCTTAACGATGTTATGTTTTCTGACATGTCAGAACATTCAATTTATATTATAAATCAATTAGTATCTTCATAGATGAATTCCATACAATCTAGCCCCAAATCACCAATCAGAAATCATATTTAAGGCTAATGTTGCCAATAATGTCTATATTATGTGTAATGAGACCAGTTTTTGCGACTGTATGAATAAATGATAGAGTCTTCACTCAATTTAACAAAAAGAACTGTTTCAGCTCATTTATCCCAATTTACAATTATTTTTGAATATAACATAAACATGAGAGTAATTATTATATTAAATTAAGGTAAATTAATGTTACATTTTTATTATTTTAATTCATAAATAGATGGGTTTAGGAACTTAGAAGCATATCATAAGTAAGAGATATTGATGATATTATAGACACTGAGAACCCCTATCAATAATACACTCAATTTATACCTTATTATATTGGTCGCAGTTGTCCATAATCAGTGGATATGATGATTTTTAACTCGGGGCAATCAGTCCTATGGTTCGAACATTAATTTAAAACCCAACTGAGCATCAATGAATTAAAATACTTCATAGATATTAAGATTCGGGATGTAATGATAATATTATTAAATAATGAAAGTTAGGATTGATAATTCGAAAGTATAATTTATAAAAACAATTATTCTTATATATTAAAATTTTAACTAAAATATTATCTAGTAGCAATTCAAGGTATATGGGTTTAATTGAAAGCAGTAAGTTCGCCGACCTAACTGTGTCTACTCCCAATACAATAAATAATATATTTAAATTAATTCATTTATTTTAATATTGATATACCGTTTTAACATCTCTTTGTGGCCACAAGAATGAATATAACTTAAAACGAGCACGATAAACGTAAAATTGATGAAATCTAAGCCTCAATTAGGTTATGACCCTTTAAATGGCACCCATTTCCATAGAATAATATAGTTATCCATTATATATAATATTTTTGAAATATTTTATTTCCAAAACGGAGTCCAGTGATTTTATTTATCTGGTCAATTTATACTGACATCAGTAGGAAGTTTACATCAAAATTTAACAATATTAAGACTCTTTTATCAAATATTTTTTTATGACATGACAAGTATCAACTTAAAGATTTGCCATGATTCCTCCATATTTACTCACCGGATAAAGATCAAATATATTCCCGAAATCTATGAGGAGGTTAATGAAAAGAGCTGACGCACTTGCTAATGGGTGATTTAGTGAGATCAGGCTCACTGTCTTAAACGTATCCATCGGACAGACAAACTATGTAAGAAAGAATGCCCATACTCATTGAAATATCTCTCCAATTGCACAATTACGACTCGAGGTTTACGAGCGGCTTTGTCACTTCGCGTATTCGAAACATACACCAGCACTCATTTAACAAGTATGGATTCTCGGGTCAGCCGTTTACGCACATCCTACCATGCGTATCCAGAACTGGCGCAACGTCAGCAAAGAGCAGCACGGAGTCTTCTTAAATCACAACGCTGCATGTACTGCTACTTCTCGACTGAAAGTATATATCAAGTGAGAGCTAGATTGGTCAAACCAGTCCAGGGGGCAGCAATGTAGTGCGTGCTATGGTTTTTCAGGATATGCCTTCAAAACCAAGAGCGTGGAATCTCTTGTCAATCGTGATCGCTCAGTGGCTCAGGACTAAACAGCCAGGGGTAATCTAGTTGTCTTAAACAAACCCTTTATTAGCTTTAGTTTCGTTTTCTAACAGAATTTGATTAAACAAACTTCTATTATCCGAGTGAATGCAAATCATTTGAATGAAACATGCTACACAAAGTACTAAAAAAAATTAAATAAATGTATAAATATAGACGAAAAATATCATAAGCTGTCTATATACTTCATCGATTTTTATTGATGCGAGATCTGTCTATTTCGACGTCTATAATTACATAATATACCTTCTAAAATATTCTTCAGATATTTATCGCAAATTCGTGTCATTAATAAGGATGGAAATGCGTTTCACTTTTTCTCTGCACAAATAGATTCGCCCTTCTTTTTCAGGAGCATTAAGTTGTTTTATATCTACTCTGTTGAAAGGTAATTGACTGTGCCACCGCTGACAACACCTCTACCGTACAACGTAGTCAAGAATTATTTCCACAGATTCTTCATTATATTCACATATACGCGAATGCCTGTACATACATCTTACGAAGATTTCTTCGATAGCTGTTCTTTGAGTTCTCCTATAATTCCTAGTAACCGAAGAAGGATTATTCGAAAGATGTTTTCGCAAAAAATATTCTATGAAATCTTGTTCTGACTAAATATATGAAAAACGACACGGAGTAAGTCATCAAATTTAATTTTAATATTCGAAATTTTGTAACACTATCACTCATTTTAAATGCGCGATAATATTTTTTCGGGTATAGTATAAACATTTGTAGACGATCGATTTAAATGCATAAGAGATAAGTATGGGGTTTCATTTAATGATATAAATTTATCTGGTAACTTTATATATTATAATATTTTCAGATATAACTCGTGGGATGTTTCTGAAAATTTTAAATGTTTTTATATTTGAAAAGAGAAATAAAGATGGCATCGATGGCATATATATTTATATATATATATATGCCCATTCACGTATTAGTCAGCTACACAACTCTGCGATGCTGAACTGATCTGTTGTTTTTACATTTCATTGATTTTGAAATGTATGAAATTTTGACGATATATATGCTTAATGGTAGCTGTTATGATGTTGAATGCTATCTATATCTCGCGGCCGTAGATACTGGTTGGTCAGAGGGCACGGGGGGGGGGGGTATCTGAAAATGTCTAATGCGAATGCGAGCCTCGTCATACATAAATTTTGATGGATCTAATGATATCAAAACGGAATATTGACGATATGAGCAATATGTAAATGTAAAACAGATCAATGTCTTTTCTCCAGAATATCAATCAAGAAATTTATGGATTGGATTCCACTAACTTAAAGGCGGAAAGCGAAAATAAAATTCTAAAATAAAATATCTTCAATAGGTAATTAATTGAAGAACGGTTATACAGAGTATGCGATCATAAAAATTAATTTTTCACATAGAATATAATTCAACTAAATAATAACCTACTGTTTCTGGCAGGCAGTTTGAATACCTTGAAGTCAAATCTATAACAAGGACTAAAGAAACAACTATCTGATGTGAAGTTATCAAGCGAAACATCATCAAACAACTGTGATGATTGCAAGAAATTATTTTCTTATCTCCTGTTAAATAGTTTCGGTATCCAAGGAAGATAATGGATTTATAAATTTCGGACAAACGTGTTCGTGAGATTTATATTATTACCGTAAAACATTGATACATATTAATGAATTTCTAGACGAAGTGTCTTGCTGATATGATTCAGACAATAGGTCTGTTAGATAAATGATAGTAGCATAGAGCCCCAATTGAAATATAAGAAGCTGTAAAGGAGATATATCATCATTTTAAATACTATTCAAATATTCTATAGAAGTTATCGTAGACATTTATTGAAACGATCTCTTAATATGAATTTAATTATTTTCTTATAAGAAATAAAAGATCTAGAAAAAATTATTTTGTTATATAATCAAACTTATTAAGCGAAATGACTCTAATTGGAGGTTTATCTGAAAAAAAAACGTACGATATACGTTTTATCTAAGAATTATCAGAAAACAGATTCAATTGTCGCTGAGAATAGGTTTTTTCAATATAGATTTATATTACGATCAGAAATAAGAATGCTAACGTTAACGTATTTAGTAATTATAAACCATAGAGTGTTTACAACGATTGCGGTGAGGTACATATGAATCATGCATCTCAGAGATTTTTGTCATTATTATCGTCCATTTATCGCTGAACAATATAAATATTTTTGTAATAGCTAATGTTCGTCCGAAAACTTGACTTTTAATATATTGGAATTTGTTTGATTTATAGCGTTTATCGATATACGTATTGTATTCTCGCAATTAACTAAAGAAAAGTTTCGTCACCTTAACATTTGGATAAAAATTGCACTATACAACTGTTTGAAATCCATTTTCGTTTTTATTCGGTAAATTTTTAAAAATTTGAACTACAATGTTGATGCATGATTTCAATAATTTCTATAAACCGATAAAATTGGCCTTAATCATTCAAATGTAATATATAATTAAAAAAAGTGTGTGGTGTAAATACGACAGATAAAAATATTTGACATTCACACAAATTTAGAAGAAAAATCGTGTTTTTACTACATAAAAATATGGATAGTGGTAAAAATCAATGTATTGATTCTCGTTTTGAAACACCTTATGATGACACATAATTAGCCTAGCTTAAATATTCTTTTAGTCAATTGCGAAAAATCACCATAATATTTTGGTAACTTCATGTAGTATATAGGGGTTCCAGATTGAAAAAAAAATCAAACATAGTATTCATCATCTATTACAGCCTATTTTACAATGTTATGCTTATACTTTTGCATACAATTTTTATTTGGTATGTTACAAATCATACAGACTAAGTATTTTTCACAACAGATGGTCTCATGATACAGGAATGGAAGTGAAAATTCATAAATAATTTGTACAGTTTATTATCCCCTCATACACGAACATTCATTATGTGATCAAGTTTTTATGTCGATAGATTTCAATCAAATGTAAGTTATTTGTAATTAAAAAAAAATGATATGTATGCATACAAACTTATTAATCAGTTAAAATATTTTCATGTATTTTGAATATTTGAGATATGTGTATTTCTTACTAATAAATATTTTCAAGGTAGAAATATTATTAATTAATAGGATTTCCATTCATAATTTCCTCGATTCCAATTTATTTTCCACATAATAGAAATTCAGTATTGATATGTAAACAGATGTTCGACGTTCCAAATGTTAACGTTTGTTGAGAAATGTGTATTCTTTTTTAACATATATTGCAACACAAGGTAAACTTTTGGGATATAGGCGACATATTTTTAGGTTTTCAAATCATAGGCGCATTTAAACACTCCACTGCTAACGTTCAACGCTATTTTGGTTGTGTCAATGTATTTCATGATGATATTTGGTATATTTTTCAGTACAGCTTTTTTGGCGATTCAAATGTTTAGAACCGGTAGAAATGTAAATATCGTTTGTTAATGAACCTTAAAATAAAATTTTTCATAAAAGCTATAATGTAGGAGGATAAAAACAATACAGATAAACAAACACACCAGCGCGAAACTTTCATGCATTGATTAATTAAGTTTATTTCACGATGTAAATTTTGATATTTCGGAACAAAGATACACATTTAAAAAATTGAGTTTTTCCATCTATTTATGTATTTAGTTACAAAAAAATAATTAAACCGAAGTATAGTTGATTTCCGAGTATTCATTCTCATTATGAGTAAATCCTTTCCAGATGTTTTATCACACGTGTCAGTAGATCAATACTATCATAAAAGTTCTTTTTTTTTAATTTGAGTTTCTATTTGCCTTTATATAAGGTGGGTACTATTTACGGCATTTATTTGTTACTAAGATTAATATAGGCGAGAAATATGAAGATTAACTTGTACTCTTATAATATTTTTAAACAATAATAGCTTTTTAATATTCAATGCCATTCTTTACTTCTATGGCGATTTAATTTAATTTATGGAATCTTTGAATAATTTTCATAGCCAATTTATATCATAATCCAATTTTCGTAAAAGTCAATAACTGTTCAGAAACATCAATACTTATATAATGAAATAAACTAACTTATCGAAGTATTTCAAAAGTTGGCGCAAGCGTGTTAATATCGCATTATTGTTATTAGCCACTAAAATATGACTTTTTTCAAAAATTCATGTTTTTTGTATATTTATGAGTATCGAATTTTCTACCAGTTGTCAACAGTTGCACCGCAAAAACATTATATACAAAATATACCAAATAGTATCTTGAAATAAATAGAAATAACCAAAAAAGTGTTTAGATTTCGTGCAGCCGTTTTTAAATAGACCTTCGATGTTTAGTCCCAAAAAGTATATGGGTATTGTCAAGAAAATTAATATGGATTTCCAAGATATGTTAAAAACAATAATAAAAATTATCCAAGAAAACAAAAGCATTCCGAACGTCATACTGCTCTAATCATTTCAAAACTGAATCGTATTAATGCGCTTAATGAAATGGAATGGGTGCGATAATGAATGGAAACTCTGTATGTAAAAATACTTTTCGGTAATTGTCAGACAATAAATCGTTTGATTCAATAAGTAAGAGCAGGTCACTATTATTTTTTGTTGCTAGTCTACTCATAGATAGTAACCATGGCACACATATCAAATTCTGGTGTAGATTAATGTTATTCCTATTTAAATATACATAAGATCTACATAAAAATACACTCAAACGACATTTAAAAAGCGTTCGGATTAATACTGAAAATCTCGAACAGTTACAAACGTATTAAATATGAATTCTATTTTATATTATTACTTTAGTTATTCATGAAATTCTACCTATCAATGCATTTTTACTTTTAATATATGTTTACGCTTTTTTACGGCGCACCTACATCGGCATCATAACCGTAACTTTGTGATTATCTCCTAAGATAAACCGTTTTCAACAGATCAATTGATGATTATTTATAACTAGATCACAACAATAATATATTTACGGTCTCAATATAATATTTCTTCTATTCAAGCGTGTTTCAATTATTTTCATTTGTATTTTATGATATTTTAGATGTAAAATGCGTAAAATTTACAATGAAATATATAGCCAGAATTATCGATCAATATATTGAGACATCTGAATTTGAAATGCATAAATTTTAGAACCCTTTCATGGTCTTTCTATTTTTGTGACAGATGTCTCACTATGTTACTGCGCATAATACGTCTGATTTATATCCAGATGTATAGTAATTATCATTACTGTAACGGACTTATTCGGTTTATCTTATCAAATATACTTCGATACTGGATACCAGTTGAATTTAAACAGTATGCGAAAATACGTCCAGATAATCTTCAAAATATCATATGTTTACAAATCAAATAATATAGAGTCCATTCTTTGTTCCTTCGGTCCTGACAATGTCCCTGTATCCGATGTCTATCGACCGAGTTTGTGAACAAATAAGTATTTTGTAATATAGTGACACTTTTTTCTGAAACAATGAGTTTATCACGTTATCTTTAAGTTACCTTAGAAACAATAAATTAAATATTTGATTTCAAATTCACTGTCCACTCAACTGTGAACAAAGTCCCTCTACTGAATCTAAGTTTTTTAAAATATCGCTCCAACAGCCGTAGATATATTAAGAACGATGGTATGATATACCATGTGTCTCAAATCATCATCGCTATATTAAACTAAGTTCAAACACATTGTGTACGTTTAATAAATATATCTAACCACTTAATCGTTTGATAATTAACTGTAAAAAAAAACATCTCAATTTTCAATGAAAGAAATTTGGATTTTCTGTTATATTAAACAAATTTAACTTGAATTAATGCTGCGTATTAATTGAGTAAAAATCTCAGCAAAATATTCGTAGTATAAGTTCATATAATTTTATTCAATATATTGAATCAAAATGGTTTATATATTAATTGGAATTTGTCACTCTTATGATTTTTTTCAGTGAATATTCGTTTAAAAATACAGATTTATTATCTTGTGTACTCTAACTGGTATTGATTTCATATTTCATTTATAATGTGTATAATCTGCAAAAAATTAGAATTGGCGGCCTGCACTCTGCAATGTTGTTATGATATTACATATGGTATTACATTACAAACGTAATATTTTATACGATATAATTCGCCAAATTTTTTTTATTGACATCAAAATCGTAACTTAACGACAGGCGAAATAAATACACGCTTCAGAGGCGGCTTTATAATTTTTTGTCTACTTTACACCATTTTTGTTATCCATGTTTAATTATTAATCGAGAATGCGTCATTTGGTTTATGTCAGAATTTCTGATTTGTATATATGAAATAAATTATACATTTTAATAATATATTTTAGAAAAAGTACACTGTTGAATTTATTTGTGATGCATAAATATATACATAAATAGGGTTGACATTCTCGAGATTTTAGAAAAAACATTGGCTTTTCAGGTGGAGAAAATTAACATTTATATCCTTAATTTTAATCCATGCCTGAATACTGAGTTTGACGTGGAAACCGTTTTAAAACTATAACATTTATATTTTAAAACAAGAATTCATCTATTTAGTAATCTTTTATGGAAGCATAAAAATCTAGTACCCCTCATTCTTTAAACATATGCAAACGTTCAAGCGCTGTAGAGCGAACTATTTTACAAAATTAAGATCATTTTATTAATTTTTGTAAATTCATTGTAATTCAATAAATAAAATCATTAAACTGCTTCAATTGATATTTAAAATATTGTAATGTATTGTAGTCAAACATCGATGTTAAAGTCCTATATTTTTAAAAATGACATCGAGCAAAAACCCAGCGTATGTTGTTCGAATGTATAATTAAACTAATCAGGCGATATTTTCTGAATGCATTGTTCAATATGCGCATGAAATTCTTAGTATAATAATCTATATTTTGGCTAACTTCTTTCCCATACTTGGTCAATTCGAAATAAGTTTACGTTATTTATACGAAAAATATCAACTATTTATGAATGATGATGTTGATACGGAATGTAAAATCCTAGTACAAAATTTGAAAGACTGCCTATGAAATAAGGTGTCTGAACCAACGAGGAATTATTTTCTTGGGGGTAATTAAATAATTATATACGTCCAGATGGGCCGTAACCCGAACATTTTAATTTAGACGATTCTATAACTATTTATTTTATTTTTGCATTTAAGATCATTACATAACGACATCAACTAACTCTTAAATTAATGTCTAGTATCTTTGATATAAACATCTATATTCCCATAGTAAATGAATATTTGTCAATGTGAATTCATTTAACATTCAAAAACATTTTATGAACAGAAGAGTTTGCCTTATATATCTATAAAATAAACCATCTGAATTTGTCACAAAAATATTTATATATCATCCATCAAATAAGTGTCGACAAAAATGGACGGGACCATTATACAGTGCACCCTATGTTATAGCTATTTGGAGACAAGATTTCGAAAAATTGAAAAAGACGTAGGTTTTCAAAAATTTTTTGTAAAATGCAGAAAACCCTATTTATCTTACTTAAAATAAAATGAAAATTTTAATTTCCGTCTATTTTGTGATATATTTAACGCCGTATAAGGCTTATGTATAGCATTGTGCTCAGTTTTATGTACTTTGATTTTAAAATGAACATTTAAATTTGTCTAAATATCAATCATCGTAAATAAATCTTCGATTTCATAATTTGATACCACGTATTAAAGATACTAGACATTTTAGTTCTTTTTTTGATTCATAGCCTAATATTAATTTAAGGTTTCATCGTTCATTATGGCCCATATTAATGATGAAGAAAGAAAATTACTAAACAATACTCTCAGTCATAATTCAAGGAAAATTTTTTTTTGATATAAACCAGAAATCGAGACAGTTAGGCAGGGAGAATGATAGACAGGGTTTATTGTATATTTATGTTGAAATAAACGACATCCATATTGAAATCCTAAAATGTCTATCTGTAAGGATTTAAAATTTGTAGCTAAAAGATGTAAATTGTTCAATTTAGATTATAATTCAATGTTTTTATGTTTTTTTTATACTTATTGAGTTTTGAATATAATTTTAACTTGATATCATGAATGACTTAAAAATAAATAAACGATTTCATTATAAAATATTTAGGGACCTCTTTTAATGTTTTCACAGACCTTAACTCACATAGTTAGGTCATAGCATCTTGAAACATGTACAGTCAACTCCAGTAATGTACACAGCCTCGTGACCTGGAAAAAATGTGCACATAACTGGAGTATGCAGATAACCGGATTAAAAAAAAAAGCCACATAGAAACGTTAGCAAAATTTTGGGTGGACTTAACCAGAGT
This sequence comes from Thelohanellus kitauei, assembly GCA_000827895.1. Classification (NCBI taxonomy): domain Eukaryota; kingdom Metazoa; phylum Cnidaria; class Myxozoa; order Bivalvulida; family Myxobolidae; genus Thelohanellus; species Thelohanellus kitauei. The sequence continues at coordinate 79,658 of JWZT01004942.1, forward strand.
GTAAGCTAATCTGGAGTCCACCTATGCGGAGTTGACTGTATATCTAATATCGAATATGAGGCACAGGAAAGTATTTATTATATGCATTAATTCATCGAAAACGATCGTATGTTTCAATGGAAGTTAATATTATTAAATGGATGTTAGTGAGATACGATATCTCGAATATTTCGCCTTATAAAGCAATACTGTATACGTTCCAACATGGTACAGCTAAATAATTTATGAGAGCATATTCTTTAAAAATATAGAAAAACAGTATAGAAACTATGAAAAGATTGGATAATATGAAATGACTTCAAGGGTTGATTTTTGATGTAAAAAAATGCGCCCTGATTTATACATTAGGCGCGAAATTACATTATTTATATATTTTGTCGATCCATTAATCCTAGTGTAGATATCAGGGACAAATGATCACCGCTCAACGTCTGTAATACACTATGTTTAACTTTAATTTTTGATGATGTATCTTAGTTAGTATTTTTATAACACGTTTGTTTTGTTATAGATATGATAAAAATTTGACAAATTGTTTTTTGAGGATTATAGCGAAATATCTAAACAAAAATGCAATAACAAATATATTTCAAGAGAATATGACCATAAAAATGGTTCGGTTTCATCCATATATTTCTGCGTGGTTAAACTGTATTAACTCGAGCAATAAAAAGGGAGATAAAAAGATCAGAATATTCTTATTACTGATATTACATTGAATACATAATTTCAGATATTCGATTCGCAAAACATATAGATTTATACAATGAATTGAAATTTATATGAACATTTTGTAAATTTTTATGAATGAACGTATCACAGGATCCTATCCGCATCTAATCTCTATCTGGTTTATATTTAATTACTGGTCGGAAATGGTTTATTATTTAACCTATTCCTTCAACTAAAAAGGCGATTCGATAAAAATACATTTTTGTTTGAAATAAACTATGCCAACCTTAAATTGAAAGAATAATATTTAAATTTATTAAATCAAGTATCTTTCACCGCAAAAGCCAATGTAATTCGAAGTTGAGAACTATCATCCACAAATGTCGAAATTAAAAGAATAGACTTGTAGGTTCCATGGTAACAAGATGCCATATCTCTTAATATTTCTTATACAGTGAATCGCATGCGGATATGTTTTCATAAACTATATAATATTGAGAGATTCTAAAGAAATATTTTTTCTTAATTTTATCATTAAAATCGACAGATTTTATTTTTTTCATATTTTATAACTCATTGTTTTATTCTTTGTTATAATTCACAATTTTATCATCAAAAATCGCAAAATGAAACATAACCGTATAACGTTAAAATTTCTTTTATTTTGTATATGTATTACTTTTATCTACTTAGGATGATACATTTCTCATTTGATGTTCATGAATAATGTAAATCCATTTTATAATTTGATCGCTGGTAACCGCAATTTTGGTACGAAAATCCACATTAAAATACAAAATTTATTATATGACGGGTGCTTTATTTACAAAATACCATTTTAAGTTGTATTTTCTTCAAATTTATAAAATAAAAATATAATAATACACATATTGACTCTAGATTCATGTTAATTTATTTTAGTTGATACAACATTTTTCGTCCCTATTCAACGCAAACCGATATCGAAGTTCAAAAGTTCTGAATTTGTATTTATATAGATTCTACCTTTAGTGTTGTGAGGATATTCATTTAGATTCAAGAGTGGAATATATGTGGTAATTTACCGATATTGGATTTTTGCCTAACAATAAAAAATCATTCTAAAATTTACTTTTGATTATAAATTCAATATCTCAAACTTTGAACGTCATCATCGGATGGTCGGCGATTTTT
>JWZT01004942.1:81854-106293 GCA_000827895.1 Thelohanellus kitauei
GGTCGGCGATTTTTGATTTAAAATGGTTGAATGTGATGAAAATATAGAAATAAAGATAAAAATTAACTTTAAGGCAAACATGATAGACATCAATATTGAGGAGCAGGAGGTTGGATGTGAGTCAATCAAATAGTTTTTGTAATTAATTGAAATTATATTTAAATTAATCTAATATTCAATTCGTGTAAAACAGTATTTTTGTAAAGTTTTGTCTCTGTTAAACGGCTTTATAAAAGAGAGGTGGGCATGTTGAAATATCATGGTTTTGATATTATGATTACATATAATAGGATTTCATTTCTGCAAAATGGCCTCGGAATCCGTATATTGTAATGAATATCATCGATTAATTTGAGTATAATTTCAGATATACAGTCATATTTATCATTATCTTTTAATTTATTTTATAAACTTGTATAACATACATTTAATTATATCCATCTCTAACATTTGCCATCAAAAATTATCATTATATTTTTGAAAAATAACTACTCTTACAATCTGGTAAAATTATTTCCTTTACATTATGATGGTTTGAACAAGGATATTTTGTCAAATCCTTTCTCGTAATATTTTTAAACGCCTTAAAATCAAACATAAGTTGTCTGGTATCAATTTATGTGTATATATCGATGATATACACATGACTCATACCACTCAGTCCATTCCAGTAAATATATTTATATATTTACCTTGCCTTTAAAATTTCTATTTGACCCTACTGTTATCCAGTTGTGTATTGGAAGTAGAATTCACTCACAACGGAATGAACTTTAAAATCTTTTTATTGTCAATTCACTTGGGTACTTATAAAGGGGTATTTCTTGAAATAATCAGTCTCTAAAACCAAAGATAAACATACAATGTTTCATTAATCTTTTTTGTCAGCATATTGGAATTTCATGATAGGATCACAATTTTTTACTAACCCCGCCACACACACGATATACGTTAAAAACACTACTGTTCCACGCCAAATCTAAATGAATTCTATGTGCTTGAACAAACAGATTCGAACTTGAATAATATGGATATAATTATACAATATTTAGTGTTGTTACATGAGTATCTCGATATAATTTATGTCAGTGACCATCAAACTATGCATGCTCTTTAATATAATTTTTTATTAAACCTTGAAAATTTTAAGAAAATATAATTGTAACATAGTAAAAATCCGAAAAAGTGTATTAATTGTACAAATATCAGCGTAAAGCAAACGGATAATCTTTAGACCTTTGAAATTTGATATAAATCTGTCTATGTCTTGGCACGTTAATTTTCTAAAGAATAAATCGAATGTACCTTAAATATGCCCTGAAACTTAAGATTGCCTTAAATCAAATGTTGTTAACTAAGCAACACTAAATAGTAAAAACAAAAAAACTATGGATAATTGGGATGACTTTTTCTTCTAGTTAAGCATTATTTAAAATAAAGTATATTTTTGTTAGTGTTTAGAAAGATTCTAATTATGGAAAATAAAACATTTTTATTCATCAAATTGCTACAAATATTGTCCGAAAGACAATAAATACATGCAGACATATATATCGCAGGGATTTCGCGATAAAATAATAAAAGTTTCAGAAATGATCATGTTTAAGACTCTGAGCAATTTTTCAATTTACGTTTCCTAATAGAGAAAGCAGATTGATGTGATAGCGTGCTCCCAGAAAGACAGAGCTGTTGAATGCAAAATTAAGGGGATAAATGACGAAACATATATTTTTTTATAAAGAGTGAGCCTGATTATATATATCAATCAAATATTAAGCCGTCATTCTCAGATTTAAAATAAAATTTCTTAGGATCATCAAACTGATAAATAATTATTATATGGATTTGTACAGTTCTTTCACACTAAGTTAATTCTGTACAATTGAAATTTTTGTGTATTTTCTGATATTATATGTGTTTTTTTGAGACATATTGATTGGTTACACAATTGCTAAATAAAATAATTATACTAATATAGTTAATTATTGTCAGGTCTGTAATTTAATACATGATAAATCTGTTTATTTTCATAAAGAATCTTTTATAACTTATAAATCTATGTATTATACTTATCAACATGGACGGCTGATTAAATATGATGATATCTTAAAGCGCTTCATATGTGTTATAAACAATTTAAATGCCAGGGATGTCACAGAACGATCAATATGTATATACTAGTAACCTTCGTTATTACGCGTTTATAGGTTTGAATCAAGAAATCTGATACAGCACATAGGTCAGATCAAGACTTTATAACTGAGAGCCATGTGTTGCTTTAGCCTTAGTTTGATACATTTTAATATAAATCCAAATATATTTTACCCTGCCACAGTTCTTAAATATGTATGATCGTAATAGATAAAATATAGAAACATGATTATTTAAGTGTCAGAAAGTAAATATTTTCAGAATCTTAAAACTATAAATAAATGTGTACTATTAGAAATAAAATATAGATTGAAAACAATATAAAAAACATGATTTAAAGGTCCAGTTATGTACACATCTAGATATTGCTACAACCAGAGAATAAATTTAAAAAAAATATATCAATATTTTAACCCTTCGAATTGAATAAATAATAGAATTCAATATTTTGTTTAGTTAAGATGTCATTTGTTTGAATGTTTTTCTTTATGATTTCCAATTGAAAATGTAATTGATTCTATATTGTGTTTTTTATTCCAATATATTTCATCTATAATATATTACGGATGATCATGAGCTACGTTCTTAAATTTTTATGCATGTTTTTTATCTGTTTCATGAAAACTTATTCATTCATTTTCCTCATAATATGACAATCAATTGTTCATCACTGATTTATCCCATCAAATTACCAATTTCTAGAAGAAATTCGCGAAAATAATGCAAAAAATCATAATTGGTTAAAGCAATGATTGAAAAACAGATCTATATGGTCAAAAGATCCATAAGGCATCATATCAATTTTTTCCTGATTGTTTGCGTGTGCACTTTTGAAAATTCTCACTGTGTAAACATGTTGTTCCTATTATATTAAAATCTAATTTTTCCACAGATCTGATAATACCTAAATATATTCCGAAAGTATTCATTTTCAATGGTATATATATTATGGGAATGATTGTTATTTTCATAAGAAAATATGGATATAATTTTAATTCATTTTTACATGTGTGATTATTTTTTGACCAACTAATATAGGGATAATCGATTATAGTTTTTTTGATTACAGTCAGCGTTAAAAAATTGTCGGAGTTGAAAAATTTCAAATATGAGAAATGTTAAATGTTTCATATGTCATATTCTGAATATATAACTAATTTGCATTTTTACCTTCATTTATGATGAAGAACGTTTAACACAATTTTTTGACAAATACAGAAAAAAAAATTCCGAATTACAGTAAACAGGAGGATGACAGTGTTAACAAGGAAATAATTTTTGATTAACACCACTTTTTTTCGATATTCCACTTTGATGTCCAATTATGAATTTTCTCTGAAAAGATTGCAGCATTCTAAGTCATTTCGCATAATATTATTCCCGTCACGCTTATTTTAATAACCAGCATCGCTAATACGAACACAGAAAGTGTTCTAATTTCTTCGTTACTATCGTCTATGGGTCTTTATTAGAATGCTGAATGTCTTAAATGTTGCATCAATGGCAAAATGTTATATCTTGTCATATTTCTAACTCAAATCTTGTTTAAAGCTTCGCTAATTTGTGCCATTTGTTTTACCCGACCCTTATATGTAAGCGAACATAAATTCCATTTATGGCTTTTCACTGTTAGTTGTTTTTAGAATTTATAACAATGAGTCAAAATTAATTTTGGTTTAAATAGAATATATAATACTGATGTCGCTGGAATTTTTAATTTTAAAAACATTTATTAAGTTGATTGCAAGGCTTATTAATTTGATAGAAACCCCCGATAAATTACAATAATAACGTTAATTTATAGAATGGAAAAAGTTTTGATTTTTTTGATGCGATAAACGGATCTCTAAGTATATTGCAGCGTATTTCTCTAAGTATTAGCGTTAATTCAGCTTTTTTTGATGGATCTGTTTTTGTCGGTTTTTCCAAAATAAATTGGGTTTGGGTTGCAAAATAGCACGTTAACCTACTGAAAAAAACAGTTGCAACAAATTAGACTAGAAACACGCTATTTGAAAAGAAAAATTACGTATTGTTACATATAAATAATAATGGATAATTTAATTCAAAATTTTCAAATTTTCTCTGAATACGTTATTTATTTTTTGATAGTTTGTTAGAGAGATGTCTGATTATTCCTATGAGAATATTTCCATCAATTTAAAATACGCAGACATCTTTTTAAAACAAATTATTGTATTATATAAAGGTGAGTCTTTACTATCATTGCCCTGACTCGGCAAGTTGTGTATATATTATCACGACTGCGTGTCACCTGGATACATCTATTCATTTATATCTACTTACGTGGTTACTATCATGAATATAACTGAAACACGATCTAGATATTATCAGACGATATATCGCCTGGATACCGTTCCTATTTAAAAGGTAGATTAAGAACTGTATCAGACACTCTTCAAAGTAGATTGATGATTCTGTTCAAAGTTGGGTCTTGTCAAATGTACCTCACCTTGGCTCTGATCATATCTTTGTCGTCAAAATATTCGGATTGCCAAGAAGAGCCAGTATGTTTGATCTAACTCTTTTTTTTCTTATATTGGGTGATTGCATGTATTCTAACCCTTTTATAATAAATATAAGATATTTTTTTCCACTTCTCCGATTCTTCACGATAAATGCAATGATTTTTGAATATAAATGAATACATTTTCCTGAATCGACCCTATTTATATCGTAATTTGGCAGTATTTATACTTAAATTATTTTCTTGACCATAGGGGGCATATGCCTGCTTGTCTACAGTCATTCTATACTCCACTAGTAATTACAAATAAACAATCGCCCAATAATTCCTCGATCTACTAGTTTCTATACACATAGGCGTTATAAACTCTCAAAACGAATCTTTTTTAATTTATTTTAGTGCTAAATTCGATATTTAATCACATGCTATACAATATTATATATTTTTCAAACTATTCTGTGGTATGTTTGTTTGATAACGTGCTATGCTGAGGTATACAGAGATTTTTTTCAAGTATTACTGGACACTTGTACATAAAAATCAAACAATTTTCAGTCTCTTGGCACAAGCTGTTTAAAAATATCATCAAAGCAGTAACATTGAAACTTTCATCATAAAATGAATCTCTAATATGATTTTGTAATCAAATGATCTGTTTTATTGGTCAAACTAAAAAAGGAATTTAAAAATCAAAGGTGCGCGATAAACTGATTAATCTCTTGTAGTTTTTTCATTTTCCATCAATTTTTAGTAATATATAGGGTAAATACTCTGTTGTGGACTTTATTTTGCGTAAATATCTATCAGAATATCCATCTTCTGTCAGAAGGGGTTATCAGAGAACTGAACAATCTAATTTTGATGAATATTTCGTGAAATGCATGTACAGAAGATCACGTAAACATAAGTATAATTTAGATTCAGTAAGGAGGTTGCTCCAATCTTCTTTGCACGTGTCGTGTTGTCAGCGACTTCAAGCACAACTACCTTTAAAAAGAGCAGATATAGAGAATTTAGGAATACCCGAAAGTGAGTCTCGGGTCAATATATGCCTGGAAAATGCCCAAAGCATTTCAGAACTGATTGATATAACCAGTTTGCGTCAAAGTTCGGAAGAATTTTTCAGAAGGTATTTTATATAATTATAGACGTTCAAACATGGAAACGTCGAGAATTGACTAAGATCAATAAACTGAATGAACCAACACTAATTTTATATCACATCGATATAAATATTTGAAAAAAAATGTTTTTGTCTCAATAAATATATCGTAATGGTTTCATTCAAATGATTCACTCAAAATTTAACACTATTAATATTTGAATATGATACGAAATTAATTTGTAATATATATGATTTGGCCGGCTCAGTTAATATGATTTAATTTTGTCATATTATAAAATAAATAATTTACTCTTAATTTAAGATCAAATAACAAGTATCGAAACGATACATTTTTACCATTTCATCAATGATTTTCGTCATTAAATAATATCGCATCTATTTTACTTTTAATATTGCTAAATATTAATAACAGATAATGATTAATGGTTTAGGGATAGAATTTTGTCTGACGTGTGGTTTGAGGGGTCTAATGGCGGGCCTACATAGTCTCTGTAAAAATAATCATAGGTCATGATATGATAATAACATCTGTTAAATACTAGGTTTGAAAAATATAACATACATATAAACGACTAACATTGATTTGACTATTCTGAATTTAATTGTAATTAATATACAATACATTCATTGTATTTTTAAGACATATGACATTTTTCATAATGTTAGAGTCTCATGCTTTATAAAGCGACTGTTCGGCGATGCAAAATATGGCCTCAATTTTTGATGATACTTTTCTAGAAAAAAGGCTCAAAATTCACGAGTATTCTTCAGACACCGTAAAATATGTATGTCGTCTGAGTCAGATCCCGAAGAGTTTTTAAATTATAATTTCATGAAGGGGGTCAGAAATGCAGTTTATGGGTTCGGGAGGAACATTTTAAAACTCGATATTCATCATTTATTATGTTGATCAATCGATTTCGAAAGTTAGAATTATTTTTTTTAAATGGCGTACATGATTTATTAGCAAACGATCATTTAACATATGCGCCATAAAGTGTAATTTGTGTTATAAATTTACAATTGTAATGCTTGTAGATAATCGTGTAACGAATTCTCACAAATATAATAAATGTATTGGTCAAAATATATTATACCGAATATGAAAATAAGACCTATGTTAAAATCCATAATTAAGACAATTTAAATATCTCTATGCCGGCAACTTAATGGAGTAATTACAGATTATTTTTTTGTTGAATTTTTCTAGAAAAATATATATTTGTGAAAATAAAAGCAGATTTTAAAGCTATTTGACAGTCAAAAGTTCGGATAATTAAATCATGTTGCTAGTTGTGTGATTAAATTGGCTTACCTTAAATCCACGTTTAATTTCAACATTCCATATTAAAAAAAGTAAATTTTTGTTATTTTTACGTATATATTGTGACCGATTGTTTAAACTCTATGTGAATTGACTAGTGAAATAATCATTGTTTTTTAATTGTTCTGAGAATTTATCAGCAGTTTTCAACATAATATCATCTAGTCACTTGTCATAAATGTTTTCATACACAGTAGATATGTATTTTTAATCACGTATATCCCTCTAGGTAAATCTAATTATCAGGATTTCAATCAAAACCCGACAAAATTAGCATTAATATTTTACGACCTAGGATTTCAAAACTGTTTTTCAATAATTTTTACTTTTCTTCATTCACCATGAGTTAAGCATACAAGAAATTCATAGAAATAAATGAATTTAGAACAATATAGCAAGCGTGATGTCTGCAATGTATGATTAAATTAATGAAAGCTCATATCAATACACTTTAAAATTAACAGACCAATATTTATGTCGAATAAAGGGACGTAATCACACAAAAATTTGAATAATTTCCTTGTCTCTAAATCATCATACTCAATAAAATTTAAACGATTTGATGTGATCTAAAAATGTCGATTCATAAACAGTGATGATTGCGAAGACCATCAAGTTCTGCTGAAATGTTATATGTTTTCCAGTGAAAAAAAATATTCCTATTATTTGTCTTTGTCCAGGTATGATTAAAATATGATTTTGAACCTAATCGAACTTCCCAGAATGACAATACATCAGTATATTGTTCTATATTTTGATTAAAATAATTGAACTTTAAGAATGTCTTTATACACTACTAAATATGTTTCAGGTTAGAGGAAAAATATAATGTGTGAATCATTCAATGTCAACCTTAGAACTTTGTGATGTATGATTGATAATTAAACATCTTCGGATATGATAATATTTAAGTACTTAGAATTATGGACATTAAACAGCCATTAATGCCTGCAGCTCTGTAGAATATATGCAATTCAATTATGAATTCTGTGTTTAATTGTACACCACACTATCGTAAATTCAAACATACATTCATTATGTAATCGAAAACCTAGATCAAGTGACCATATTACGTAGAATTCTATAACAATTGACTATTTTTGATTGAAAATAATTTGAAATTGCAACCACTATAAAGATATAAGTTAAAGTATGGATTGTAGCTTAAATAGTTAGGAATATCGTTGCTCATCTCGACATTAATATTAAGAAAACCGAGGTTAAAATTCGTGAATATTTGTATTATAATTATTTGTAATATGACTGTCAACAAATCATTGTCACATTTTATATTAATATATCATAATATGCAGGGTTATCATCCATTGTCTCGCAAATTCAATTTTAAATCACGCAGATTCCATTCATATCGCGAAAATCTTCTATTTAATCTCTCTTCACAAAAATCCTTGTTGAGATACTTAATAAATTATTGAAACGAGAATAAGATTTTAGAATTTTAATCAATATTCTTGCTGATATTTATTTGCGCCAACGTTTGTGATGCTTTCGACGCTAAAAGTATCCAAATCAATCTTGAACCGTAACTAGTGTATATGACTACTTTATTGCTGTCGTAAGCCCCTCTAGCTTGTTTTCTTCCCATTCACCCACACTGTACCATCAATATGCTTTTTTCGATAAAAATATATGCCTCTTTAATGATGAAATGTTACATATTCGGATGTAAGAATCCCCCCTTGAAATTAATTTTATGATTAGTTTTTTTTATCGCAGATATAACTAAACCAACTAGCAACACAAATTGTTTGAAACCTCTTAATTGATTCTGAAAATAATATTTCTCGTTTCAATCAATAATTTGAATATCACTAAATGTAATTTTATTGACACTTATTTAATAGGGGATTAGCGCGAAATGAAATGGAATTTGAGCGATAATGGATGGAAAACCTGTAAATGTTAAATGAATGATGATACATATGTTTACATCTTTTCTCTTTCTATTTTTAAAACTATAATGATAATGTATTCAGAATAGGCTCTGAGAGCTTTCTACTCTGATGTATGAGCCTTTCTCAAAAAAAAGGATCAGCTAGTTCAAATGATTTTTATTTATTGAAATTTTCAAATAAAATTGAATTTATCGATATTTATCTATTTCCATGCATGTTTGTTTTGTGAGTTTCCATGAATTCTTCTTTTTGAAATTAATGCACTAAATACACAATAATGGTTAAAATGTTCGGCTAGATGATGCGCATAATAATTCTTTAATTAAATCTGCGGTGTGTTTGCTTGATAGCACTTTAAGGATTTTATTTTTGATCCAAATGTACAATATTTTGACTTTCTGTTCTCAATTGTTTAGTATATATAAATATTTTTTTGGATGAATACGTGTTAAACATTTCAAAACCGAAAGCTATTACATCTAAAACGTTAGATCATTAGACATCTGAGATACAGAACACATTTAAAGATAGGCAATGCAAGATATTGGGATATATATTAAACCTTTTATAATTTCCAGTCATCATAGGACAAGATCTAGTAAAATCGGAAAATAGATACGATTAACCAACAATGATGGTTAGATGACGTCAAAATCATTAATTTATATCTGAATACAATGAAAATTTAGGATTCAGTTCATTTTTGTTAGTAATAAAAGTTTTAAATCGATTTATCAAATGAATATATTCCGTTTATGTACTCTGATTTATACTGAATTATAAATTGTTTATATGGATATAAATCTCATCCATTGCACAGAATCGATGATTCCTTATCTAGTAACTACAGGTGCCATCGGCAAATTATGTTCTTTGTATTGACTAAAGTTTATATTTATTGTTTGTTAGAGTTATAGACCATTTTTTAACATCTTTACCTATTGGTCTCGTTGCAATATTCTATTAACATAGTATTTCCTAGAATTTTGCATATAACTTTTCATTTATTTGTATGTGGATATACTTCTGTATGTTCGGATATATCCGGAAGAGCTCTATTATTGTTTCTCCAGAGTTTTTTTGAAACATCGATTGAGCAAATATATCTTCTTATAACGGGAAATATACTCTTGGATAAAATTTCTGTTCCAATTCAAAATATGTCTGATAAATATACTCGACAATTTCATACATTTCATCAATGCTACTACGAGTATTGATTTAGATTTTATCGTTTATTCTGAGCATAATAAATGAAATGAAAACCAAAATTACGAAATATTCGGAAATATTAGTTAATATCATACTTCTATGAAAATTATTTTTGGCTGATAAATAGACAGAGAGAAAAATAGAAAAATGTTATATATAGAAGTTATTTTGAAATTTTTATTGTGATATTCGATAATAAATGGCTTAAATTTCATTGACGTATAATAATTGAATTCTTAATGGATGTTGCGAATGCATTTGTTAAATATAAACAATGTTTTCGAAAATTATCGACCCGTGAGATTAACTTATTATGATCTAGCAAGGTTTAATACACCCTCAGGTCGTTTGATCTTTTCTTGATATGAGGATCATTGTACTTTACCCTTATTGTTGATGATAAAAATTCATTAACTGTCAATAAGGTGTGGATGTTATAGATTTTGAATATTTTTCATGATTCGAATCAATATTATTTACACTTATTAATCAAAACTAATAACGTGATATATATGGTATTGTGATATTTAGCGCAGTAAAAAAATATGTATTTTTTTCAACAAATATATGTTCAATAGTCCAATTTTTTAAAACTATCGAATTTTTATCTGAAACGAATTTTTTTCTAATTTAATCAATGTTTTATTAAGGTTCATTTAGTTGATAATTTTTAAAATAAGTTCATCAGACGATTAATAACATAATGATCATATTTCCGTATATCACAATAATACACACATATTTCAGCCAGTAATTGAATGAGTTTTATTTTTATGTATAAATTGATTCATTTTTAGTGTTTTTTATATTTAGTTCCGAATTTCACACAGGAGACATTTGACATTCAAAATTTCACTTTTGATATTTAGTTTTAGGTATAATTAAAATTAATTAATATTTATCCGATAGAGTCGTGAAAATATAGATTATGATTCTTGATCATAATTTGGAAAAATGGTTTACTGATATTGGCTTGAGCGCAACAGCAATAGCGTTTCTTATATTTATCATTAAATATTTAAAACTGATAAAAGAATACAGCCAAGGAGGTTTTTAATTGTAAATATCTAATAGTAAGAAATTCTGGTCGGTATCTGTGTTAATTTAATTTTTATATGAGTCCATCTCACATTTTTTAGCAAATGATTGTTAAATTCACTACACTAACATTATAGATTATTCTCATTACAATGGCTGTACCCGTTAGAATTTCGACTAAATAATATTGATTAAAATCTTTGTATTTTATGGATTATTTATATGATGATATTTCAAATTAAAATAAAAAATATTTATGAACTGATTTCTTGGATCGAACCTGTGATATTTTTTGTGAATTGTTATACTTATAATTTAAAAATAAGGTTTGATTATTTTTATTTTACATATTTGTAACGATTTTACTAGAATCGGACTCATGATACCATAAACAACGATTTTTGATGCGTATTAGATCATCGTTTACAAGGCGGTAATTATCCGCTGCGAATTAATGGATTATACAATATTTCATATTGTCATATAATTTAACTATTCTTTTTGATATATCTTGATAATATTTACAGTAAACCATACCTCATTTTCTAAATGTCTATTTTGAGGCAGAAAATAATTTTCGTTGAATTAAGACAAAAATAAACATTTTGTAATTTATGCTTTCATTTCATCTGTCATGCGTAGAATAAACAATGAAATTCAAAAACAATAATCACCTTTATATTCAAAGAAAATAGTGAAATTGTTCAATGTCTTTAATATACTCTTATAAACGTTCACATATTTTGTGTCAGAGTTACAATTCAGATATAAATGTATATATCTGTTCAATGGAATTTTCAATAAAAAGCTGACAAACCTTTATCAGTTGTCTAAAAAAGATTCATACTGATAAATGTAAATTTAATAAAGAGCGCATGAATATTCAAAAATAAAAATTATTTTTAAAATTGATCTTAACAGAATCTAAATACATATCAAAAACCGAAAAATGTTTAGTCAGATCTTAAGTTGTCAAAAAAGCGAAAATAATGAACAAAAAGTTGACTTAACCAATAGACGATATGTAATTTTTTTTCTTTACAAAGATATATATATTCCATGATGATAGATGAGATTGATGAAAATAAATTTAAAACCTTAAATGAAAGAATACAAAATTGAACAGCTTCATTGATATTATCTACAGTAAATGTTTTTTTTTACGTTTTAGAATGAACCAGAATGTAATTTAGGTTTTTTTATTGGGTAAATAAATGTTTTTAACTGAATATTCAATCACAATTTATAAGAAATCGTCATTTATGACAGTTATTTTACAGTTTTTTAAGAATTCATGTCCCCGTTTTTTTAAAAAATAAGACAGCGTTTGCTGAATATATTGAATAAACATGTTCTTGGTTGTCACAGTTATTTTACAATTTGTATATTTGTAAAATGTGAATAACGATTCTAAACCTAATAACATACCCGTTGTATGCCTCGAAACTGCCTTTAGTTACAATTGTGACATAATCTTGTTCTGAGTTACCATCAATTGTTTTACATGTAAACAATATTATAATTAGAAAATCGGTATAATGCACAAAATATACAGAATCAATACTATTCATAAACCGCTAATTTTAGAGAAGAGATAACATGTTACAAATGAAAAAATTATATTATCATGTTTACATCTGAATTATTTGGTGTCAGTTAAAATACGTCGATGCTTAATTTGTACTCGTTCAATGGTTAATTTAATTCAGTTTCGTAATATATATAAAATGGAGCTATATTTTTGTATAATGAACAATTAAAACATTTTGCAGGTACAAATTAAATTAAAAAAATATTACACTTAAAGGCTATATATTTTTAAAACTAAAATGATTTGTACAACCATATTCTTACATATGTTTGAAGGTGTAATTGAGTATGTTTTGAAAGTTATCCAAATGTAAATGGTAAAATCTTACGAGAATCACCAATGAATTATGTGTATTAATATTTGCAGACATGATATATATTCATTAGTTACTAGTTTAAATTCATATTATAACCAAATATTTGTTATTTGCTAAAATCATATATTTTAAGATTGCTACGTACAGGTTTCATCAATAATCGCACATATATCGTCCTAATTCGAGCTAAAATAAAATTCATTTATTTTAACGTAGCGGATGAAACTATGAGTACTTCGATAATTTAAATGAATGTTCATTCAGCATTCAGTACAGTTTTCATACATTTTAGAATTTTATCAACAAATATAACTGATTCTTGGGACTTCAAATGAGAAGGTTTGCGATTTATTATGGAAATTCTTTATATGAGGTACTATTTACAAATTGCAAAATCTGGAATAATCACGTTATTAATTATATTTTCTTCATGTAAAACCAGAGTTCGCGATTTATTTGAATAATATACTATTGTTTAAGTATAATCAAATTTTAACAATAATGTTTGACTGACAAATAATATATATGCATACTGATTGAATTTAGAATCTCTTTCTATAAGAATGACAAAATATAGAGATTTGACTATGATGATGATAATTTACCTAGATCTACATATCCTGTCAGCTAGATCTTTGTGTAGATAATGAAGCAAACAATATATAAAACAAATTATGACGAATTTCGTACCATTAATTGGGTCAATTGATATCAATGCACTAATATAACCAGTATAATAATATATAATGTATTGTTAGATACTAACCATAATCATAATAGAAATCTAAATACACGATTATCTATCCGAAATTCGGATTCTATCTTTCAATAAAGTTTTATATTAGTAATTACCCGTAATTATCATTATAAAGGGATGGAAAGTATAAAGCATTGCAGTCAACTGCAGCGTCTGAAAATTTGATTCACTTAGACTCATGGATTCAAAATGGGTCTTGTATTATTATATAAATTATAATACATAGATTCAACGATGAAGACAAAAATGTTATCTTAACAACGAATGAATTCATCTTGTAAAAGAGTGTCAAATGTAATATTTTAATATTAATCACAATTTTAATATAAATAATACACAAATTTAAAATATTTATTCGTCAAATACGTGGGATATGTGAATGTTAGTGAGACAAATTTTCCTTGACATACGTCCATATTTATATGATAATTATTTTTGAAAATATAGAATTGCTTGTCCCAGAATATCTGGCACATTTAAACAGAGTTTGTTTGATAAAAATCAGAACTATAATTTGAGATGTAGGGATAGACTTCAGTTATAATACGTGTAATCGTAGTCGGATGTACAGAAGAAAAAGTATCCAATTTAAGATATCTCATATTCTTATGATGATGTGGCAAGTATCTTTAAATGCTTTTGTTTTGTAAACAATAATTAAATTTATAAATATCTATCTGTTATGAACTGAAGAATATGAAGAGAGATTAATGTGTCATAAATGGGCAGTCGTTCACTGATAAGGAAACTGCTTTTAGACAGAGCCCTATCTAAAATTTATCGTGTTATTTATATATTAACTGCAGAGTAGGAAGCTTTGAATGTCATTGTTGTGGGATCGTCATGCGACGACTATAAAACAAAAACTTAATACCGAATATCACCGATACTTAACGACAGTCTTAATATTCATAAACCGAGAGTAAGATATTCTTAACAGGAAATTGTGAAAATTAATATATCGCATCGAAAGAATACAATTATGTGTAAAATATAAATAAATTAACAAGTATTTAAAAGTAGACATCAATTCCAGATATTTGAAATCATGAAAATCACTGTTTTTCGACCTTAAAACGACAAAAAATAGTTTAACGTCAATCTTAACTGAAATAGATTGTAGCACGATTATTATCGACTTATCATGATAGTTAGGGAAAGGATTATTGATAGAATGTAAAATCATTTCTAAAACCTGCCTTTTACCTTTCTAAATTATAGTTTTGTTATCACATTAAAATTCCAATAAAATTATTAAATACAGCTTTAAAACGTTCGTTAAAATATTATGTATCGTTATAATTACTTTGTGGGATAAAACGATAGAAATGGCAAATATATATAACATTAAAATAATTATAAAAAACGAATTTAAATTGTAATATATTGTAAAGCAGAATCAATCCTTTTATGTCTGGGTTATTGATCGATGCCTAAGATTTTTGCTGTTGAGCATATAAAATAATTTAAAAAAAAATCTGTCCTAGTCCCCATTTATTTTAATTATAGGTTACTATAATGTAGGATATCCACTTATTGTGATGCTTTTATCCGGATAGAATTCACCTAGATACTTCTATTCATTCTTATAATGATTCAAGGTGATTATCATCAGAAGTAACCGACTTTTAGTCTGAATCTTATCAACCAGACATCCACCATGGATACACATATTATTTATAGGATAAGATTTGATCCTTTTTACGACTGTCATCAAAGTTGTTCTTATGTTCAGAAAGGAAGTTTGCCTTCAAGTTTTCGTTGCATTTGTTCTCTACGTTGCTTTGTCAAAAAGATGCTCTGACAACATCAGACTACCAGTATATTTGAATATATTTTATTTCATCGTATTTTTGAGAAAATTGATTATTCATCTGATGGGATATTCACTTCGATATTGCTTTCAATTTCTTTTATATAAACTGATTCTCATATATTTTTGTCTTATCTATTTGATAATGTTTATAGATTACACAGGCGATTTATTACTCACTGAATTAGACTCTTCCCTGATTGCTCCATTGACATGCTTAGGATTGGCATTTATTTCTAGTATACCGGTTAAACATTCTATCCATTCATATTTTTGTTATTGTTAAACATTTAAATTATAAATCAATCAACATAAATTCATTATTTATTCAATGATAGCCATACTGAGCATGCGTTAAGTTACTTCGAATAAACGCTAATTAATTGGCATTTTAAAAATAAAAGTTAGGAAAATCAACAGAATACTAATTATAGTACTTTCCGTCAAATGATCTGATTGAAACGTCGTATATATTTACAGTCATCACCAAACTGATGGTTTTGTATTTATTGATATTTCTGAAAAGGATTAAATTAGATCGACGATATTTAAATCGACGGTTGTTAATCAACATATTAAAATTTATTCAACAATTCTATAGCGTCATTCATATTCACATAAAATTATGACTTTACGTATCACAGGCATCTTAGGGGCTTAACTGTTACTAGGTGTCAACGTCTTTGATGGCTTGATAACTATATTTGCTTCAGGGGTAGATTCTTAATCGACGAATATTAAATAATTTATATACATCCATATTTTGTGAGAGTTCTCACGAGATTTGTCTGACAATATTTACATGTTCTTCTACTTGAATTAACGATTTTCTTGAACACTCTTGACTTATTGAAAAAATGCACATAATAAAGGTTATTGGCTATGATCAGATAAAAGCACTGAATATCCACTTTAAAAGTGTAATTAATTTGATCTTCAAATATTAAAAATATTTGCACACATATTGTTTTACTTTTTGATATATGTAGACTGATTATGATTTGGTAAACCATTTTTTGAAAAAATATCTCTCAAAAAACCCTTCAGCCGTTCGTCGACGTTATATACGAAGCGATGACTCAGATTTCAATGAAAAGATGATTCAATATATGTACAGCCATTCAGGTTTTATTTAATATTATTTAGGAAATAGGCGAAAACTGCTGTCTTCAAGTTTACAGAAGCAATGTTGTGAGGAATTGAAAAGAGAACTGCCTTTTGATAAAGAATATATAAGGGTCTTCGGGGAACCAGGAGATGACCATCGATTTGTGATGTGCTTACAGAGGGCGAAAAAACTTTCAAGAATAATTAAAACAACAGATTTGAAGCGCAGATCAGTAAAATTTTTCAAAAGGTACATTATGTTATAACAGGCGTCCAAAAGTTGACACATCTGCTTTCACTAAATAATAATTAACATAATACACTTATTATGCATTAAATATTCACTCATTAAGAGTTCTTATTTATTTTCTTCTTTTATGGTAATATATGAAAAAACTTTTTGTTTCAAAATATTTACATGTATTTTGATATATTATAGCTGATTTATGGTCAGTATTTGCTATAATAATATGTATTTGACTTCTTAGAACCCTAACATGCCCTTCATATCAAACCAGGAAGTTCTTATAATATTCTCTCTGATTTTATTGCTCATAGTTCATTTATCCTAAAAGTATATTCATAACACAAATCCATAGGTTCCCAAGCGTGGCTAAGCTACCGCCCTCTTTGATAAGTATATTTTTTCAACGTCACCATCCTATAAGTATTCCGATACCAGTGCCTTCGCGTGCGCGATCGCGGAATTTTTTCAAAATTCAAACAAAATACAACGTAAAATAACTCTTTGATTTATAAAATAATTTTTTATTCTTAGCTACCAGAATATCTGGAATGACGATGACGCCATCTAAAAATTATCATATTTTTCCTTAAAGCAAATCGTCTTTCTACGTGTCCATAAATTACTCTAGACGCGAAAATTGACTCTTCAATGTTATATATTGAAACTCAACAACGTTAAATATTAATAATAACAGGCTTTAGAAACGATTAGTTTATGGATTGAGCCATAAATGTTATGTACTTTTTTTATACTTTAGTTTTATTATTAAATTTTGTTAAAAAAAGATCAAAATCACTCTCCATAATTATCAATCATTAATATAGTTTATGGACAACGAACTTTGCAGGATATTAGAATTAGTATTTAGTGAATTTCTTCTCTTTGGCATTTCGATCAATCACCAGTTCATCAACATTGATTATGTCCCGGTAAGACTCATTCTAATTTTGATTGAGTCAACTTGATTGTTCGACTCATCCATAATATGGACTGAAATGTATTGCACTTATTACACATAAATTTTATTCATAGAATTATCAAAACATCCTAATGTTTTGATTTCGATAAGAACAAGATCAAAATAAATTGCTTCTCTAAAAAAAGAATGAAATGTCTGATAAAACTCAATGTATGGTAAGTTTGAATTATCTATAAAATATGTTAATCATTTAAATCTATATATAAATTTATATTATTATTTATTTATTACCAGTCCCTCGTTGATTCTCTTCAAGATGGTAAATAATATAATTCGATTGATTTTCTCACGCCCCAATTTTTTCTCCAGCGCCACCATTTAGACTCTAACGCCCCCTTTGGGAACCTGTACTCTAGATCGTGGGTGATGAAACTTTGTTTGACTCGTACTGCATATCTAAAATATATTTGATCACAGTCTGAATCCATTTCGCATTCCTACAGCATAACATAATTCAAACAACAAAATTAATATTAGTTTTTATGTATAACATATGTTAAATGCCGGAAAAAATGATGATCCTGAAGGCCATTATTGAATTTCACAAAATTTATTAAGGTTTTTTTTCGTAACCATAACACGTCTCAATTCTCATACTTTTCTTCTTCTATTACTGTAAATCATTTACAATACATTTTTACACAATCATTATCTACATAAATTATATGATATATGCATACAAAATCTAACAGAGTGATTTTTTTAACTGTTGTTAGCTATAACATTGATAAAATAAATTAATGAAAATAAAAATGATAGGGACGGCAAGCACAATACATGTTGAAAATTTAAAAATGTTGTCATGAATATATAATTCAAAGAAAATAAGAGATTGTTGAAATCTATGTGATTATGCGCATAGTTAAAAAAATAAATTTTATTGGTTGATAATCAAACGAATTTTCAGTCATTAATCAGTGAATTCTGTTAATATTAATGTCAGTATTACATATGGCAATAATGTGGCAAAGTGCCTTGTGTCAATTTTAATAATACTCTTAGAATTGGAAATGTGCCAATAATTCACATATACAATTTCCGAAAAGTACACATAAAAAAAACTACTTGCTGATATATGACAAAAAAGGTAATTTTATATGTCAAAATACACGATTGATCAGCAATTTTTCCGTTCTGTACAATCGAATTTTCACTTTGCGATGCTCAGGTTAGATTTTAAAATAATTCTTAACAATTTTTGCAAGATGATTTATAAAAACACAAATGGAAAATAAAATAATTTCTGTTTCGGTCTCATTGCCTTTTAAGCAGTTCGACAGGTACTTGTAATATGTCTGTAAAAGCCTACATAGTCTGCCAAAGTTATACTAGTTGACCCTCATTCAAAAAGATTAACACATTTTTCAAAATTTTTAGTGCATTTCCCAGCCTTATAATCAGCTAGTATTGAGAAAATAAATTTTCTATCGGGTACGGGAATGGGCTGCAGAGACTTAAAAATATTAGCACGTTAAAAAGGCAGCAATGAAGCACAGGAAAATTTAAGTTCTATGGAATAGAATATTAATCATCACCATATATGTTCCGTAAATTCCTATATCCCTTATAAATTGAAAAGCTTCTAAGAGGTTGTCTTGAAAAATTCAAGCATTGTATGGGCTTCCAGAATTGTTAAATTTAACTATTCTGGCGCATCACATAGTGCAAGTAAACGAAACGGTTTTTAATCATCAGTGCCACGCCTGCTCGAGTTGCTGAAACTGCAGCTAGTAATCGACTAACCATGTTGATTTGGAATAAAGTCTCATGGAGGAAAACAATTTTGTTACGAATATGGGAAATATGCAAAAATTTATTGTCTATTTTTTACCCATTTCGATGACAGAAGAATCATTCATAAGTTGCAGGAATGACCATCTTTATTGTATTATGACATTCATTGAGACAACGAGGGCAGTTGATGTAGATATAATAATATTGCTCGCCTCGAAGAACAGATCAAACATGATGTTTACTATTCGTTTGAAATCATCCTTCTAAATATCTAAAAACAAGTTTTTTGTCATGTATTAAATTTTCCATGATGGTTTTCAACCTCTTGGAAGCTGAAGCAGCATTTCTTCTTGATAAAAGATTTCATGTTTTTTTCTTTGCGGGATCAATACTGCGGCGAAATACTATAAGAATTCCTGAGATATTGGTTCAATTGTTCGGTGATAATACATTGAGATTCTTTACGTCGTTCAAAATTGTTTGAGTTGAACGATTAGCCCATAAATTACAGCAAAAAAACACCCCTTCCTTTGGTTTAGTATATTTTTGACTTTCCATATAAATGTAGGCCTCGGATCGCACGATGGAAAATTGATCCCACAATATACACGTATTGCCTCAGAGTAGAAAGTGGATTGCACAAAACAGAAATATGGGAGATAATCAGTGTATATCTGTCAACATCCTACACAACAAATGCTTAAGATATAATTATCAGCCTATTTGTTTTAACGATATCAATTATGGGTAAATATTATCATAACTTATGATAATAATTATTATTTGAGAAAATGGATTCAATAAATGCTTATCATGTTTTTCATTATCGAGATTAATTAATTGGTTACATATCTGGTCATATACAATGTCAGTCAATTTTATAAATAATTTAACATTCTCTGTTCTCCACGAGCTTTACGATTCTTCCCATCCAATTGAAAATGTGGTATTCAGTGGGATAGGTCTTTATATAATTCTGGGTGCTATCAATTTTGGACTCAAGGAAAACAGCTACCATCAACTTTCAGATTTTTTAAAGGAAGACCTATCAGAACTTTACGATCCAACACTTGAATCTTCTTCTATTACGGCAAAATATTGGAATTATATTAGATTATTAGCGCAATCATTCATCCAACATCAATCTACACTTTTCATTCCATATGATCTGTTTCAGTATTATATACACGTTTCAGCCCTAGTCTTTGATCTGATTCCATACCAAATAAATTTATACAATCCCAAATTGGCAGCTTTTCAAATCAATGAATTGATTTCTAATTTTGTGTATGAATCAGTTGGAGATCTGGTTGATGAATGGGCGTTTAGTGAAGATAAATTAATAGTTATCTATACGTTTTACTTTCATAAGGATTGGAAAACTAGTTTTAACCCCGAACTAACTAAACAAGATTTCTTTTACTTAGACAAAAATCGCCCAATTGTTGTACATATGATGAATCAAAAAGGTTATCACCACATCCTTGACTGCTATTATTATAATTTTCGAATGATTTTCAAACCTTACACTCAAGAAGAAATGTATGCGATCATCATATTGCCAAATGATGGGTTTAGTATTCAGGATGTGCTTTATAATTTCAAAGTATTTATGATTCATTTTAAATAGGTTGATCAAATTGCGAATTATTTTAAAAAGTCTCATTTCGAGTATGTTAAAAGTCCTCTACGAATGCACCTAGTAATCAGCGACTCTTTTCACGAGATCTCATTGATTTCCTCTTATCGCACCTATTACAGACGGAATTGATCTAATCATTAAGCTTTAGTTTATTAAATAATCTAAAAATCCGTACTTTATCGGAAATATCGTTTTCTTGATGTTCGACCATGTTTTAAGTACACTGTTCGCATAGCATCCCTTCTGGCAGGAATTCCATAATGCCGTAAAAATCCATAGAATTTACGGCGTCCGAAATGATTTCACTAAACGTTTCAACATCCATCATTATGGCCGAAAATTTTGCGCATGTGCATTTTGATTTACGTTAAGTGAAATCTATATGAAATATCTACACTTATAATAAAACAACGTAACTAGGCCAAATTGATTAATTATCCTATAATAAAGTGTTTGCCGATCTACATAATAATGCAAATCAATTTAATAACAAACACAACTTATCTAAATAAAATATGCGCCGAACTTGATTAATCAAAAAATCAACTTAACAACATTTGAGATTCAATTACTAAGAATTGCAAACATCTTACTATGGATTGCAACTTACATACTAATCATTGAGATCAACGAAATAATCATGTCAATCAAGTTAATAATTATTGCAATCAAATTCATATATGTTGCAACCAACTTAATAACCTTTCTATCATATTAACTATCCTTCTAATCAACTTAATAAAATTTCATTAAATTTATAAATATTGGTTGTAAACATAATAATCCAGCAATCTACTTACACGGTTTCTCGATAAAAATGGAATTTTTGTCAATTGAATTGCATAAATTTTCAATAAAAATTTAAAATTGGCCGAATAATCATATCTCACAAATATTGGAGAACATAAACAAGATAAGAACATAAATATGTATTCAATGAATGCCGCCCCCATATAATAAAAGCCATATTTCACAATAACTCTCTTTCTACAGTTTCGTAAATGTTGAATGTTATAATTTTCACCCTTCAAATAATATGAAATAATATTCATAAATTATTACAAATCATAAATGGGCAGGATTCGAGCAAAATTGTTAGATATCAACGAGGAAAGTATTATATTCGAGATAGTCAAAAGGGACTGCATACTAACTCTATAGAATCTATCAGACCTTTTTTTGTATTACAATATAAAAATATACCAACATAATGTACCGCGATATTTATAAAGGCTATAACTATTCTTATAAAAATATTAAATTTATTTCCTACGATATAATATAAATAATCATTCAAGAAAGACACGATTACCTCCTTAAATACTTGGAATACGCTACCAATAATACATTTATCCTTTTTATCTATCAAACGAGGTTATACGATTCGATGATATGAAATTATTTATGGACGTTTGGTTGAAATCTGAATGAAATAATAAAAAAAATTATATCAAATACTATTAAGGTTTGTTCGGGCAATCTCCAGAAATTTAACGATGTACTATAAGGTTTCAGAAAGAGTTTTCAACAATGATATTTATGGAGTTCCTCACTAATTTAATGAGTATTCATTACTTAAAGCAATTGAAAAATATGATTTTGATTATTGATAATGTCCTCTTTCACAAAGAGCATCGGTAATGACTTTCATGAACAGCTATAGCCAACGATGTTTATTTATTTAATAACCTATAGTCCTTTCATGAATCCATCCAAGAACATGTTATATCTTTTTAAAATATAGGTAGAAGTTTTTAATCTTACTCCCAGAATGATTAAATCAATCAAATTCCAAATGCAACTCATTTATGGTCAACTCAGGACGTAAAAATTTTGTTTTAACACATGGAAAATATTTTTGTTTGATATACTATTTTCATATTAATTAAAACATTTTTATGGTTATTGTTTTTACATTTTAATTGATAAATTTTTCAATTGAATTAACAAATATTCCAATTCAATATGCGCAAACTCCATTTTTATTGAGAAACCTTGTAATATTCTCTAATCATAACAAAATTCCAGGTTTTTATTTGTAATGAAAAAAATCCGATAGATAACCAAATAAATTGATAAGTAATTAAGTAATTGAAATATCGAATTAATACGATTTTGCATATGATCATGTAATTAAATAGTAATTATTGCTAATCTAGTTCTCATAATCTATTTCGAAGTAATTTATTATATAATTTACAAACTTTGATGTAAGCCGATAATAAAATATATTCATTCATTCTATATTCAAACAGCTCTACGATTCACAGAATGGGACAGGAAATATGGCATTCGATGGTTTAGGTCTCTTTGTGCTTTTAGGGTCTATCGGCTTTGGATTAAAAGGAAAAAGTTATCATCAATTTTCAACTTTGTTAAAGGAAGATTTTGGTGAACTTTACGATGCTGGATCTATGAAATATTCGTGAAATGCAAGAAAATGGTATGACTTGAGCTCTAGTGCGCAGGAGATATCAAAGGTGAATTTATTTATTTTCTCTTCATTTCACTTAAATCAACATTTCAAAAAACTATCAAGATTGATATTTGGTCAGCATCAATTTAAAGTAAATATAATGAACACAAATCTATCCACCCTTAAAATTCATAATATATTATCTGGTTGGGATATTGAATCGATCTATAATATGATTCGCGAATTACGTCAGTGTCAAGATAGTTTGATTTTTCTCTATTCATTCCAGTTCTTTGCCGATTGGACAACCGCTTTCGACGACCGACTCACTAAACAGGAGATATTTTACGATGATAAAGGCCAAATAATACTGGTTGAAATGATGAATCAGATCAGCAAAAGTCATATTTTTGAATCTGCTGCATATAACTTTAGAATTCTTTCCAAAGTTGGATATCATAGACGATATTATACTGCTATTGTACTACCCAATGAACGGACTAGTATCAGAGAAATTATCAAGAATTTTGAAGTATTGAAAACTGATTACATAGATTGATATGATGGATACATATTGGACTA
>JWZT01004942.1:107708-125791 GCA_000827895.1 Thelohanellus kitauei
TGACTATTCAGTGCCATATATTTAAACTCAACAAAGTTAAATAATTGTAATAAGAGGCTTTAGAAAAGATTCTTTTATGGATTGAGACATAAATGTGATGTAATTTTATTTATAGTTTAGTTTTATTATTAAATTATGTTACAAAAAGATAAAAATCACTGTACATAATTATCAATATTTAATATATTTTATGGACAACGAACATTGCACTATATTGGAATATATTTAGTGAATTTCTTCTCTTTTGCATTTCGATCTATCACCAGCATATCAACATTGATGTTGTCCTTGTAGGACTCTTGCTAATTGTGATTGAGTCATCTTGATTGTTCTACTCCTGCATATAATGTACTGGTATTTATTGCACTTCTAACACATGAATTTTATTCTTTAAATTGTAAAAAAAATCTTAAAGTTTTTATTTCGATATGACAAAGATCAAAATATATATTCTCTCAGAAAACAATTGAATGCCTGATAAAACTCAATGTATGCTTAGTTTGAGTTAACTATCATATATGGGAATCATTTTTTTATAAATGTAATATAATTATTTTTATATTATTAGTCCCTTCTTGATTCACTTCAAGATGGTAAAAATATTTTTCACTTGATTTACTCACGCACCCATATTTTTTTCCAAAGCCCCCTATTTAGACTCTAGCGCCCCAAGGGGCGATAAAGCCCCCTTTGGGAACCTATGAACTAATCTATATACATACTCAAATAAATGACATCACTAAAATTACACAGGCTATATTGATTAAATAAATAATTATTTTGTGATAATTCTTAAAAAAGACTTTTAGTACCAAGATATAGATGGTGTATGGTACATTTCTTGTTAAAATGATTTTACATCATATTTCCTCATTACACATATAACATATAATAAAACATCCATATTTGAGTTCTGAATGATACTAGAAATCGGATATTTTGCCGATTTCACCGTCATATATGAGATATGAGAATTTTCAAAGTTGGTAACTCACAGAGACATAACGCTTTAGAGCAATTATGATAGCTTCATTGGTTAATTTTTCTAACTCTAAAAGCTAGTAATAATCGTCAGTGCATCATCGGTTGTATGGTTGGTTATTTACGTTATTTCTTAATATGTAATAATGAAGCATGTTTTTTTTATTTTGTAAAATAGATGTATTTAACGAACAAATCCTCTATTGAATAGCTCGATTCCGCATTATATTTTCAGGATGGGGTTATCTGTTATCCTATGTTTTGATAGGAATGAAATTAATGCAGCCACAAAAAATTTAATTTTCGATGATTAATTCATCAATTTTCGTGTATGTACTATAAATATATATATATATAATAGGCTTATAGAAATTAATTTTGATTAATTCTTTGAAATTTATAAATTCTTTAGTTAACACACGATACTGATTAAATTCACATATTTCGGTACTATCAATGTATCTGAATAAAAATGCCCTAGAATATAATTAATATATAAACGCTAGAAAAATATTCGCCAATAAATCAAGATATATTTGTAACAAATATATCTAATAATTATCATTCCCGCTTTGTCTAACATTATGCAAAAATTATATTTGTATATGATAGGCTTTTCCTGTGACTCGAAGGTTGTAAATTATTCTCAGGACCTAATGCACTTCGATTTATAATACAGTAATGACATGAATTATTCAAACACTATATTAACAACTAGAGAAAATGATTTATGGAGTAGAAACACCTTTTTGAGTTCATTCATGTATTCTGTTAAAAATGGATATATGTATATATATGATCGAGATGAAAATCTTCTCTATTAATATTGACATGCGATATTCATATTAAAACAGTCCGTGTTTCTGCCATTGCATTTTTTGTTTATTATCTCATTTATTAATATATCATCAGGAATAAATATTTGAAATAAATAAAAGTATATAACATTTAACATAAATGCATGTTAGATAAAGTTATTTTAAATTTTTGAACCACGAGTAAATGTGATTTGTCAGTAAGCGTTCTCTGTCGCTTATGTAGAATGTTTAAAATATACCATATGTAGTTTGAGAAGAAGTAATGAATTGATTATAGGTATTCAGGATACAGATTAGATCTTTATCAATTCACCAATAATGTGTGAAGTATACGAAATCAAAAATATCATAAAAGTACTTGAAATATAATAATAAATATAATTTGATAATAATACAGGTAAATTTTTGAAATCAAAGAATCATATAGGCCGCATAAATAATTATATTATTCTGTTTAAAATGGATGACTTTTTGAGGATGACATACAAAAGTTCTGACAAGAATTTTATGAAAAAAAATAAATTTTAGAATGATTCTTTGCTGTTAGGTGAAATCCAATCTCAGTATAGCACAGCAACTATTCCAATCTTGAATTTGAATTAATATTATTCTGAAAATCTAAAGGTAGAATGTATATAAATATCAATTTACTTATAAATACCAGGTTGGTATATTTGAATGTCATCATCAGAAATTATGCCATTTTTGACTGAAAATGGAGTAAATATGTGTGTAATGTTGTTGAAGATTTTATATGCTCGTTGTACTTCAAAATATAAACGAAGTATTATAAATACCTCTCTGATAAAACTATCCTTCTGTAAGTATAGTATATACAACGTAATGCTGGGTTTACTAAGAGGCGGGTAACAAAGTATATACCTATAAACGTGTATAATTAAAGAGATTTATATGAAAAATAAACTGATTTTGAATACTTGACAAAGATCCCATATGAAATCATTACTAATCAGGATACAATAATTTTATATATCTTAATTGGCCATTGAACTTAACTAGAAATTTTTTACATAATAGAAGGTTATTTAAAACAAAAAGTATATAACTAAAAAAATTTATGTCACGGTTTTTACACAAGCGTTGAAGATAAATTCATGGCCTCTATAAGGTTAAGTTGTTTTAACGTTGACATTCATTTAGTTACAGTGATATTACAAAGTATAATTTACTGGCAAATACCACAACAGTATTTTTCTCCCCTGACCAATGATAAATGTATTAGACTAATAAAATAAGTATCCACACTCAATATTTGGGTAGACTTCACTTGACGTAACTTTTATGAGCGAGCGTCAGGCGGCTCAAAATGGCGATTTTTCTATTTAATTTAAAATATATTACAGTGTGTAATTCTCATAAATTATTAATTTAACGTTAATAACATGCCTTAATATAAGAGAATGTTTCATATTGGCTTTTAATCGAATACATTTAATTGATATTGCTTCTGTAATGTCATATCTAACTTGATATTTCTGATTCTTGTGATGATATTAATCATAGGTCAATCCCTTATACTTAAAAGTTCAACCTTAATTTTTATAATTGTAGATTATATGAATGTGCGAATCAACATCTTAACAACATTAAGTTTATTTTAGTCTAAAGCCTCATCTTCGGAAATTTGAGAAAGTATATTCTCGAAGGCCTCTTCTCCTGTTTTCCAAAACCTTTCTCGCTGCATTTTTTCATTACATAATTATTTAAACGTTTTATACCGATTTTTGTCTGCAGTAAATTTCTCCTTATCTGGCCAACTCTTTAAAAAGATTTTTTAACGGATGCCCAGTACGCCTCTACGTTATTTGTATGAGAACCAGTTAACGGGTCGTAGTGTAATATTTATAAACATATTATAAAAAACAAGCTATGGTTTACAGTTTCATGAACGTACGGTGGATTCACTGGAAGTGTTTCTAAACCTAAATTATCAACAATAGCAAACCCTTGTATGAGGCAAATCCATCTGCGTGAATAATGGATCCTTCCAAAACATCTTTAAAATCGTTCATGATTTGCATCCCTCATCATTAATTCTTTCAGAGTGTCTGCTTTTCTATTCGGAATCCAGGTCACAATACCAACTTACATTTTAATCAAGAATATTACTTTTGACGTAGCCTCGTACATACCAAGGACCCAATGTTGATTTCTAAGTCAACCATGGACTACAGTTATAAAGTAAAATTCATACCTCGGTAATGCATGGCTCGCGGAATCATAGATTCATCAATTGGAATAATTATTGATGAGCCACCCAACGTTAGGTTTAGTGTAGATAGTTTCTATGAATCTATATAACAGTTATCGTAAAATTAACATTTCTAAATAATTTAGTCATATTTGGCGATATTGTTTGCGATATCGATAGAAATTACGATATCCCTGTTTGATTGTGGGTCCAAATACGAAGCATTCAGAGAAATTTCTAATCGGGACTATACAGTCCTTTAGTAATGAGCCAAATAATTAGTGACTGATCTCACTAGATCCTATTGATTCCCTCGTATTGCATCCGTTACAGACGAAATGGATCTGATATTTAGAATATAGTATATTAAATAATCTTAAAATCCATACCTTATCGGAACTATCATTTCCTTGATGCTCGAACATTTTTTTGGAAAATGGTTCGCACAGCATCCCTTCTGGCAGTATTCCAAAAGTGGGGTAAAAACCCAATAGGATTTACGTCGTCAGAAGCAATTTAATTCAATATTTCGCAATCCATCATTACGCGGCAAGTTTCGCGCACGTGCATATAAGTTACGTCCTGTGGATTCTACCCTAAATAATAGTCACTATACAATACTACAATTAACGAATTTTTTTTATTTTTATGTTAAAAACTTCGTTTTAATAATATAAATCTTTTTTAATTATTTTTCAAATAAAACGATCGAATTAGCTATTTTGAGAACATTAAAATCATTATAAACAAAAATTTAATATGAAAATTTGTATATCTTGACCAACATAATTTTATTTATGTCAGTCTAGTTTTTTGATAGATTCTGAGATTTTGGCAATACGAATATTGTATTTGAAAAAAATATATATCTGTTCTAGCCATTATTTACATTTGTATCAATAGGAAGTAACTATAAAGGAGACTATCGACTAATTGTGTAAATATTATCATGTCTAGAATTCACCTAGATACTTCTATTCACTCCTATTAGGATTTACGGGTATTATCATCAAAATAACAGACTTGTTGTCTTTATCGTATCAACCAGACATGCTACCTGGATACATGTATTATTCAGGGACTGGTTAATATTTTTTTCAGACTGCCATCAAAGTTTTTAAATCATGTTCAGTAAAGAACTTTCCCGAAAAATCTTTATTACATTTGGCGTCTTCGTGGCTTTGTCAAATTGCTGTACTGACTACATCAGACAGCCGGTATAAAATATTTATTTCCTCATATTTTCGAGAGAAGTCATTAGTCATCTTCTCGGATATTGTCTTCGATTTTTCTTAAAATATTTTTTTTATAAATACAGAT
Source organism: Thelohanellus kitauei (assembly GCA_000827895.1). Taxonomy (NCBI): domain Eukaryota; kingdom Metazoa; phylum Cnidaria; class Myxozoa; order Bivalvulida; family Myxobolidae; genus Thelohanellus; species Thelohanellus kitauei. The sequence goes on from JWZT01004942.1 coordinate 113,040, forward strand.
TCTTATATTATATTGTCTCAAATAATACATATTGTGGTAGATTACACAGATGATTAATTACTTACTGAATTTGACTGTACCCTGATTACTCCATTGTTCTGCTTAGAATTTCATCTATTTTTCCAGAACCTCAGTTGTAAATATTTGTCTGTAAATATTTTTGATATGGTTCAATATTCAATCACCAACCAGTCAACACCAATTCATTTTATATGTAACGATATATACCAAGCATGCGTTCACTCGCTTAGAGTATACGATAATTTACTATATGTTAATTTTTATAGTTGTCACAATCAACCGAATATTAATGATAGTATTTTCCGTCTAACGACACTGCTAGAAATACCAATATATATATATATTAACCGATATTATCAAGCTGATGATATTCATTTTTAGATTTATTGAAAAGGATTGACTTAAATCGATGATCATAAAATCGAGTTATTTAAATGAGCATATATCAATATATACAAGAATGCCATGACGTCATTCTTATTCAAATAATAATGACTTCACATATCATATTTATCGTATTAGATTAACAGGTACGACTTTTCAACCTTGTTAGCCACTGGATTATCCGATGTAGGTTAGGGTTAGATTATCGACACGTATATTAAAAAAATTATCTATATCAATATTTTCTTCGAGTTGTCACGAGCTCTTTCTGACAATATTCATTATATTTTTATTCTACTTAAATAAAGATTTATGCTGAAAACCACCTACTAATTGTAAAATCTCAGATAATTTAGGTTATTAGCTTTGATCAGATAAAATCACTGATTACCTTTTTTAAAAGTCTAATATAATTAATCTCCGAATATGAAATCTTTTTACCCGTATATTTATCTATTTGTTATATATTAAGACTGAATATGATCTGGTGAACAATTTTTTGAACAAATATCTCTCAAAACACCCTTCAACTGTAAATAGATATTATTTACGAAACGATGTCTCAGATTTTGATGAAAAGCTGATTCATTGTATGTACAACAGTTCAGGTTATTATAAATTTAATTTAGGAAATAGGCGAACATTGCTGTCATCAAGTTTACAGGTGCAGTGTTGTGGGGAATGGAGAAGCCAACTACATATTGATAAAGAATATCTAGACGTCTTCGGGGAACCTGAAGATTACCATCGATTTGTGATGTGCTTACAGAGGGCGAAAAAATTTTCAAGAATCATTAAAACAACTGATTTGATGCGCAGATCAGTGAAATTTTTCAGATTGTATATTATTATATCATAGGCGGTCAAAAGTTGACAAATCTTCCTTCGTTCAAAAAGAATAAGTAACTAAAAACACATTATATGCTTTTTTATGTACTCATTAATAAATCTAACCAATTTTATTCTTTTATAGGTTGAAATGACAAAGCTGTATCTTTCGAAATTATTTACATGTATTTTGTTATATTTAGGCTGATTTATGATCATAATTTGAAACAACAATATATTTTTGACATCTATGGAACACTTAATGCGTATCCTATCAAACCATAAAGATATTAATTTTTATATTCGGCATAATTTTATTGCCTTTATGTCAGTTCTTCTAAAAGCATATGCGTAACACTGATCTATATACGGAATCAAATTTATGACATCACTAAAATTTGGCAGGCTTTTTCATAAGATAACATATTATTGTTTAGATACACTTAAGAAAATGTTTTTCCTACTAGATATGTAGATTGCATAGTCAATTTGTATGCTCAAAATTACTTCAAATCACATTTCATGATTCAAAATATATAATACGATTAAGCATCCTCAATAGCTTTCCCAATCATAATAGAAATAGGAGATTTTACCAGATATGCAGACAAATATGAGATATTAGCACTATCAAAGTTGCTAACACTTGAGGGCCTAGTGCTTTTGATGAATTATCATAGCTGCATATGTTAATTTTTATTATTTTAAAAGATCGTATCCAATGTCAGTACATCATCGGTAGAGTGTTGTTATTTACGTAATTTTAATGTAATTGTGAACAATGCTTTTTTTATTTTTGGCAAAAAAGGTATGTTCCGTTACATTTCAAGAATTATGTTTGTTGAAATTACACATAATTAATTTTTTAAACCTATAGAATGATAAAAAAGGCTCTGATATCAATTTTTAAAAAAGGCCTACAGCCAGAGATCCTAGCGTTGATAGTCAAAATAGTGTGAAACCTTACACGGCCTACCTCGCTGAAGAGGTCGTGTAATGTCGAGATGGAAATTCATGTACTAAATCATTTTATTTAGTTTCATTTCAAGATTTGACGACCTCAAAGAGATTTTAAGCCTGTTGTGAGATGATACATTATAAATTAAATTTGAGAGAGGACATTCTACACAGTGTGGTACTGCCAAACTGGACAGATAAAACACGATTGCAATGTGCACTGTAATGTAAAAAATTTAAAAAGATTGTATTGATCAATTTTTTATTGAAGATTCACAGCAATAGTTTAGAAAGAGGTATCCGAGTATTTTTGTGTAGTTCAAAGAAATAGGATCACCTTAATTTTCTTATGAATGATTAGCTAAATGATAATATCTGAAATTAGTCTAAATATATTTGTTTGCGCCATTATAAACCAATGGTCTCTCGTAGTTATCGTATATTTTAATGTCAAATATTGAAAGATTACAATATTTTTTAAGTATTCACAAATTATTTAGAATGAGACGTTTACCATTGCCTCTCCCACATTGTACAGCCAGTATATCTTGACCCACTATATCATATTTCATCAAGAGTTTTTAAAAAATATTAAATATCATAAGGATGAAATAGTATTCTCTGAGAGATCTCTCTCGGTTTGATACGCGGAATTTAAACAATATTTTTGAATTTGGATGTATTCTCTTGATAATACATTTTCCACGACTTTTATATTATTCGAAATTCAATGCTATCTGCCTAGTATTTTCAAAGAAAATCTGTCTCAGATTTCAAAGTTTAGACAATAAAATTTCAATGCATAATAATTGTAGGTCATTTCGATGCAGATATTTAATTCTTATTCCATGGTAAAGAGGTTATTTAAACGTGCTTTCTTGATTTTTTGATATATAGTTCGACTCAATTGTTGATTGAAATTCATATTAATATCAATGAACAAACTTTCGTATTTTGTTCCTTTTATATTACATTAAATCATTATAAACGAATGAAAAAATTGAATGTCACTTTTAGATTTGAAATATTTTGCCTTTTTAAAAATCATTGGGTATAAAATACAAAATCGTAACGATCTTGTATCTGTTTCCAACGTTTAAATATTTTTTATGATGTAGTAGACCGCATTTTTGATCTCTAAAATAGTAAAAGTTAGTTATAAAAATAAATCCCAGATTTGTCGCATTCGAGTCTATCAGTATTCAACAGTATATTAAGTATTTTAAGGTGTCTTAAAATGAGATGGATAATTCGAATTTAATTGGGTGTGTTTTTACCAGACGGTTGTATCGGCAATAAATCCATCTTTTGTCAGGTCATTCATTAACAGATGAAACCTTAGATTTTTGTATGATTTAAATGGGATATTCATTTATGGACGAATATAGAAATGATAAATAGAATAGTATGGAAGAACAAAAGATACAAATACCCTAAAATTGATGCTGATTATCATAAATTGCTGCTGTATATAATTACAATACAACTACTGTAAACCCTGTCTTATATATTCTCCGTATGCAGTTATAAACTCCCTTTGTTTTTGAGAAACTGAATTTCGTTGAAATTTAAATAGAATTTATATTTCTTGAAATACCTTAATTTTCGTTTTTATTACACCTGTGTCAACAGAATATACTATAAAATGCTAAAAAATACTAGTCTTGGAATAAAACAACGTATGAAATCGTCATGTATTTAAATATGACCTTTTAAAAAGCTATACATAATATGTGAACATGTTTAAATGCCGTTAATAGAAGGTATATTTGTTCAATCGATTATTCTTTTGAAGCCCTATAAAAACTATCAGAGATCATTATTAATAGAACCCAACAGAATAAGGTACATCCACTAAAATAAGTATGAAATATTAAATGAAAATTCTAGAAGACTGGGGTCAAAAGACTCTTGCACGCTATCCTTTACTGAAAATTGTTAAAATAGCACTTACATTGCTAAACCAATCAAAAATTAAACATCAAAATGGCAAAACTGATCGAAATAAATTGGTCAATGATAACTCTTGTTTCTAGATGTGCAATAAAAAGATTCAGTTTCGATGAATGATATATTTATACAATTGTAATTTTTAAAAGATTCATTGGCAACTGAATGTACATAAAACTGAACGTACAATATATCATCATAAGATATATCAAAAGTTTTTTAATCTCAGTAAATATTTGAAATCCAGATCATTGTGTTATTATGAGATAAATTGGAAGATTTAACGTGTATATAACAACAATTTTTAGTTAACTATCTATATTTTCTAATTCTTTTTTAAAAAGGAATATATCAATTTCTGAAATTGAGTCCGAGTTGAGTGTATTTCTATATGAACGGCTATATCATAAATATTCGACTATAATAAACCAAGAATTACTACTCAATTTCACCATTGTTTATATTTTAATGAATGTCCAATTGTGTCCCATCTGTAAATAGTTAATAGATTCCGACTAATTGAGTAAATGACGATAGATCTAGAACTTTTATCATATATATTGAAATCATTGTATGGTTATTCTATTTTCCAACAAAATGAACCCAAAGAGCATCCATCAAAAACCCAGCTTAAAATAATGCTTATAATAACGTGGTATTCATTTCGAAAATTATTTTAAAAACAATATAAAAGTTTACATTGTCATGATTGGTAATCTGAGCTAATTCAACTACCCATCAATTCAATTTATTATGATGCTTGGTTAATTATTTATTTTAAATATTTGGTTTAAAAGGGGCCATATAGGACATTCAAACCGTTTCGCATTTAGACAAAAATCACCAAGACTACGTTCATCTGCAAAGAATAGTTTTCCAAACAGCAAACTTGGTGACCCATTTATTCGAAAACATTGAGGATATTTCTTGAAGATTGAAATTAGATATAAAGTAATTCGAATACACATTGTGTTTTTGAACAATCGATAATATGGTGTTGAAAATATGGATTGATTTGTATTATTTTTATCTTCGCAGACATTCCACATATTGAGCAGGACCGTATAAATACAATTTGCATAAAATATTTTTAATTTCCATAATCATCAATTAAAATGTTTTAAAGATGGCAGAATGTGTTTAAACATTTGAAGTCGGGGTAGACAAATAATGATTAAAGAGGCAACCAAACCGTTATTGTAAAAGCATTTTACGAAGATCAAACTACTGATTGCTATTTTATCGAAAGGTTAGTAGATAATACAATCGAATCAAACTATTTACGATAGAATATCTGCAATAAAATATTTCCTGAAAGTCAAAACATATATCACGACAATATTGCACTTAACAGGACCCAAGAATCAACATAATATGGGTCAAAAAACTTACAAATAGTACATTTTATTTGATTTAAAAAATTATTTTTAACCTAATGACTCTTTTTATTAATTCATCATTAATAAATTATATCTCCATACTGAGACAGACGTTTGGTACATTTTGTTGAGAAATTTTTTATATGGTTTATCTCATCATTCACGTTTTTGAGAATCAGGTGTATTTGCTCATCCGCCACTGATAGTTTTACTTGGTTATTTAACTGAGAGCAGTTTGGCTGACTGGAATGAAATTAAGAGAATCGAAAACCATTTATTAAATTCTAAAATCAACTTAATCAAGTTTTTTTTCAGCTTAATCACTGTTATTTAATTATATTGATGTAGTTCGTCTACAATATCCCTCTATTTTCAACGTGTCTTTACACTCTGGCAAAAATTTATTAGAATTTTATGTTCTTTGTTTTCGATACTTTGATTTATCAATATTCATTCTTTTATTCAGATATTTTGAAACTTTGTTGTGTTTACTTATCATACATTTCGGTTAATAGCCCGCGATCTTTTCCAAAATTTTGATAAAATATGAAAAATGCGGCTCATCCAACTATGATGACAATTTATGATTTTTTACAATTTTATATGATTTCCTGATTATAAGAAATGGGGCTTTTTCCAAAGATTTAAACTCTACATTTATACATTGGCGAGGTCCCTATATGTACAAAATAAATTTAGTTTAGAACATTTACTATGTTCTGCTTGTTATACGGATACGCTCGATATACCAGACAATATGGGTATTCAATATACCGCATCATAATTATTAAAAACATTAATAATTAAAATTATCTATTTTTTATGTGTTAGATTACGAATTTTTACTTTAAGATATGTGATATTTCAAAAAGAAAAAAAACAAGCTTTAACTATATATTTTAAAAGATTATTGTATATGAAACGTCAGATATTTCCATAAGCATAATGAAAGTCTCGGATTTAATTGGGCTGCTGTTTCAACAAATAAATTTTGAAAAAACTGATATATAAATATTGATATAGAAATGAATATTCAGTAATTGATATGTACTATTCGGAATCAATGAACTATATGTATATGTTACATCAGTGATTGATTCGTGTAAAACTGACATCTAGTAAACATTTGATTCCTGTGATAGAATATTGAGATTCTGAATTCCTATCTGTTTGAATTCACAAAAAGTACAGAAATAACACCTATATCATATCATCGTTACTCTCAACATTTTCTAAATGTATTTCCCCTCTATTCGGAGATCATATGTAAATAAAATAAATCATCCAGATAATTTTTTTGGTTAAAAAAATCTACCGTTCGACATATAATCCATCTATGAAATGTACAAATCAATTTCACAAACCCTTATGTTGATGATTTATATAATAAATGATAGTGTTATGCGGTATAATATTTTGATCTGTACAAAGAAGAAAACTTGTAAAAAAAGGTCATAAGTTCTATCGTACTTTGGGGCGTATAGAACATACCTGTATCAGACGCACCACCTACATATTCAAAAAATTTGTATTTTGTACATATAGAATCTGTAAAAAATTCAGAGGCTTCGTGGTTTAAATTTGGGCTAAAATACAGCAGCTTATATTCAGGAACTTTTGGAAAATATTCATCTTCAGTTACTATGTACATCATTGTATACCGACCATGTCAAAATCTGGGGAAACAAAATCGCTGCCTATTTTTTTTTAAACGGTCATGGATGTGTACAAACCTGCACCGGCACATTACGTCATGAACTTTACGTTCACCGCAATTGCGACGTTTTTTACACGCATAAAGGTCACAGTCGTGCAGGCTTCCTTGTGCGAACAGATTAGGGTAGTGCAAGACTCACACTTTCTTAACATTCAGCCACACTCCTCTTCCCAATATAGCTATGATACCGAAGTGGCATTCGTTCGCTAGTTTTGCGGTTTATCGACCGGAAAATATGGAACTTCAGTTCCCTTTGTAATTATGATAAATGAAGGAAAATTAGGATTATAAATATTGAATACCCTACAAAAAATGATTCCTTCTATAAACAAAACTGTAATAACCTATAGAGACAAAGGAACGTTGGTGACTGGAAGGAAACGATAACATATTTCATCATCATTAAATGATGCGCAGAAACCTAAACTGATGTAAACTAAAACGGTCCTAGTATCATATTTATTGTGTATATAATCAAAATTTGCATTTTTCGATACACACTACCACAGAATATGTGTCTAAGAAAAATTAACCACCCAGCGAAACAAACGAGATCGATCGCCACACAACTAAACGATCTATGTGTCAAACTATGTTAAAAAATGATTGCGACTAGCGATAGACAGTCAATTTATTCACTGAATTTCTTGATAATTTATCTACAATCATGTCCTGTCGGCATTCATATGATTATGACTCGTGTATGCTACAAGAAATGGAAAAATATCAATCGTGTTCTCCAAAAAATAGAGGTGAGAATATGAAAATGATTATCTGATTCAATTTAATGAATTTAATAACTGCCGAGGTCGTTATATCAACAGAAGTTTATTCGACGATTATAATGAAATTTAAACAATATTGTTGACAGTTTTTTGAAACGGGATTCAATATATTGATAGATTAAATTCGTGATCATCAAATCTATTTCGAAAACTATGAAATTTATCAACCTCAAATAAAATGACTCACGAAAAATAGCACATTTCTCAATTGTTGTGATAAATGTTGATTCCCTGCTTAAGTTGATCTTTGCACGAGATGGAACACTACATGTGCCAAACTGCCTCATGTGGAGATAGATGGAGTCTTATGCATGATTAAAGCATGAATATTTAGAGAAATACATCAATCATTGAGACAGTTTTTTTCAAAAATAACTAAATGAAGATTGATGTTCTCAGTATTTGACTTTGATTTTTCGATTTATCTTGATGATTTATTTGACAAAAAATACTTCATAAATACTCCAAATCAAATTTTATATACAAAAGCCTGTATAAGGAACATTGTCAAACTTTATCGTAGTAATCAGTAAATCAATATGCGTTATAATGGGAAATATTATTTAATGCTTCTTTCTTTTACTTATACAATATAAAATGTGGGAATTGTATCCACAATTATCCATTTATCGATGTAAAAATTCCATTTTCAAATGCAAAATTTTATAGAATTTTATTCCATTATCTTCACGTGCATTAATCATTATCTTGTCTGTAATTTTTACTATATGCATAACGTTAATGTCAGATAGAACCTAGATCATATTCCGTCATCCGTCATGAGATTCGTCTTTTTGATAACACAAAGCCATCGATTGATACTGACTTACATCAACTTGGGTTTTCAAGTAGCGAGCGTACCCAACGCATCTGCACGAATAGTAGATGGCTTTAGGTGGTGGTTTCCATAAAATGTTCTTAAACTACAAAAAATTGAAACATTTTTAAAGAAATGTTGCCTAAATTTAATTCAAAAGCCATGCGCGAAGATTAAATTGTTGACAGGATTTTCTTTTGAATGCTCTTGAACCACGGCGAATTGAGATTATTTTGAAGAATTTTTGGCTTAACTTGTTTCTTAACCCTTAACGATTAATTTATGTGATTTTCAGTTCGAACTTATCTTCCAGACGATCCATATAGGTATAATACTCCATTGAATATTTGCACATGCGCGATAAATGCTCGAATAATATTTTAAAACCCAAATTATTCCACAATTCAATTTATTAAAAATTTACAACTTCAGCCTGTGACAGAATGTAAGAAGTTCGAACGCCACCGGTCGTTTCTTTTCGTATAATCTCCAAATGTGTTCATTCTCTCGGTTTATAATCACTTCAATCTTTAAATAGTAAATAAACCTATTTATGTGTCAGTATATCCATATATTTTAATCCACTCTAAATGAAGTGTAAATGATAAGAATTATTATTTCTGATTGCCATGCTTATCTGTTCGTGATTAATGGGTTTTCATAGCCCAAGGATGTCAATCCGTTAAATAAAAAAACATATTTATACCCGATATTTGACGATCTATAATTATATGATGTCTTTATTCGGTTAGGGTGTGGTCTTATGATGCAAGAACATCTCATTTCCTATATGTCGTTCATGATGCTGTCCTTTGCTATCGCCATTATATTCAGAAATGCTGACTGTCTTTGCTACCCAGTAAGTTTTATTATTACAAAAACATTTTTTCAATTTTATTACTGCGCAATTACTGATGTTTTGCACACTCAATTTCTAAACATTTTACTGATAAATATTTGAATATTTCTCATAAATTTATATTTATTCTCTCAAGGGATTTTTGAACGTTTTAAACAGAATTTCACGATACTAATTTTAAAAATTAATATATTTGCCTATCATTGTTCCAGACGACACATATCAATCGTATAGTTCAAAGTTGAGCAATTTATATCCAAATACACGAGCATAGACCTAAATCATATCTTGAATATTATTAAATTTATTTATAAAATATTTCTACAGGTTCGGTTGTCATCTTCAAAATGATTTAAATTCGTTACTTTTGTTTGTTTAAACCAATTCTATTTCAAAAAAAGTATGAGATATCAATATTATGACATGATTTATATGTTAAAAAACTTACATTTAAATGGTTTTTAATTACATGGTAATGACAAAAACGTTTAGTGTTTTTATTAGAGTTTTTATCACGTCCGAGGTCAATCATAGCATGGGCGAGCTGTTACGATTATTTTAAAATCAATATTTATCAGATAAAGGTTATTTCAACACATTTGTTCGTATTCGTTTACATTTTTATAATGAAAAATGTTAAACTTATATATGATATTCATTGTAGACAATTTTACCACATTATCAATAAATAAGTTTTTCTTTCAAATTGTATATTTTCTATTATAATTAGAGATGTTTATGCATCATACAGCAGTTTGCTATTCAATGATTTTTATGTTTAAATCAAGCATGAGATCAATTAATGATAAAATTCTGTTTAATATCAGCAAAGGTTATAAAAAATTGTTTATCAATCGATCCCGTGTATATTTTTGTGTGTGGTAAATAAAAAAAAAGCAATTAATCTTTGTAAATGATAAAAGCCCTCAGCTTTTCAATACTGTTTGTATTATTTCTGAGGTTTATGTGATTTTCAAATACACATAACACCGAATATACACCCCCTATCCTTTTTAAGAACGTGTAAAAATGGGGTACCTAAGCAAATATCTTTACAATGTTGGTATAGCTTCCATAGTTTTATATGCTGATTGTAAATAAACCGTTAAAATCATAAATACCTATCCAAAATTTATAAATCTCTTATCGAATTAACTGTACTTTAGGCGCACGGGTACAGAATCAATGATTTAGTTTGGTACCCATAGAAAATTGAGTAATTTAACCATTAAAATGTTTCAAATATAACGAAATTAAGTTTAAAAAATCATAAATTACCTTATTAAATCACTTCGGTTAAAGAATAGAAATTCAGATAGATATGTCGCATAAATTACCGTTAATAGTTAGTTATTTTTGTCGTTTTCTGATCTGTCAACAATCAACGTATCTACCGTTTATGATGCCTTTACCATTTGTGAAAAACTTTGAAATCAATTGGACTAGTTTAATAAAATTAATATAGTTTTTACATTTTTAATTGGACAATTTATCATGGGTAAGAAACAAGACGATATATACGAATTTGTGCTCTTTATGTACAGTTTTACCCTATTATCTTATACATTATTGAAGAATATTTCAATATTTCGAAGAATGATTTCGTTGTTATGCGTACAATATTTTATAAATTTCTATCAGATACTACATCTGATGATGGAATGATACCTTAAATTTTCTTTATAACTATATATGACATTGAAAACAGGAGACGTTCTATTTTATGCTCTAAAATTTTTAAATATTATACAGACGTAATACAGGTTTGCAAACGATGAACAATTGAAAAAAAATATGATTTATTTTATTTTCATTAAAAATTTAAAAAATTTGTAATTATAAATATATGAAACAATAAATGGAAATACAGAACATAAATTTACACCGAAAAATGACCTTTAAATAAACATTTTATAATTAGCTTAAAACGTCATAAAATTTAATGATTGTCTCGTTTATTTTTAAATTTTTATTAATTGAGATAAATATTCGATTCATTTGACTATAAGGGTTCAAAAATGATAAAGAATTTAGGATACATTTTTAGTACGTGATGCCGTATAGTTCAAAAATTAATGCGCAGTGTCTTTGATTAGTGGCGTTCGTTAAAAATTACACATTATGGGCATTTAATAAGATTTATTCTGGTTATATATAGGCAATGTTCAAATGGGTTTTTGGTGCTCGATATGTTTTCTTATGGACTCCTTAGCTAATTTTATAATATTGTGTTTTTTGCTTTGACTAGAAATAACAAGATCATTCTTCTTCAAAATACTTGCAACAGTAACTTTTTAACAAACATTACTCAATAATTAAACACACGATCACTTTGTTAAACTCACAAACTAATTTGTGAATTCGACTGTAAATCGCTGTCATTTTTTAATATTAGTTTATTCAAAGTGTTTTTTCACAAGAAAATATCCTCATAAAGGGTCTTATTGAAAAAATTTAATTGACGAATGAATGGCTACACATTTTTCAATATATATTTATAATTCAGATTTTAATAATAGGTTAATAGAAATTGATTTCCGTCGAGATAAACTGTGAATAATCAACAAATACACTTCATCTAAATTTTTAATAAATATTTGGTTGATATTTGATTGATATTGTACTGGATGATTATCTTGTCAGCCTTGAAGATAAGAAATGAGACTTTTCTCACGAATTAACGTTGATATTTACATTTTATTTTAGAACCTTAAACGAATGTCTATTTTCATTTATAATGTGTAGTATTAGAAACATTGAATTAAAAAAAAATTTTTGAAAAACTGGTAAGTCGAGATCTAGATTTATAATTGGATCAAATACCAATATTTTAAGTCGAAACAAATGACTGTCATTGATTTAGATAAGACTATATTCTCACTATTGACATAATTAAATCGTTTTCATCCATTTGGTATGTTAACTTTAATGGCATTGAAAAAAAATCTATATGATACCCTATATTATTTACACAACTATTTTTTCTGTCTGATATGTATTAAAAATGTCATAAACTTTATTCCAATGATACAATTTACGATGGCCCAGATTTTTA
>JWZT01004942.1:133561-149957 GCA_000827895.1 Thelohanellus kitauei
TTTTATCATTATTCATAAAAATTTGAATAGTGTTCTTCATCACATATATTTGAAAAAAATCAACTTTAGTTTATTTCAAAGATATTGGAAATTAATAATTTTATCCACCAGATATTCGAAACGAAAACGGCTTATTAAGCGATAATATTTTAATCCAAAATCATAATAAATGATAAGTGAAATTAAATTTTGTTGATATTTATACATTTTATACTGGCTATGAATATGTCGCTAGAATAATTTTTCAGAGAAAAACATGGTTCTTTTTTTCTGTAGTATGAATCTCAAGTAAACTATGTTTTATCCATATTTTGTTATATTTTTAATGAACAGATGTTTTTTGTGTAGATTTATTTGGATACAAGAAACGTCATCTAGGCAAAATTCTTTTTAACATACGATTTATTTATGTTTTTTCACGCTTGTTTTACAAATCTAACTTTAAAATATGTTTCAACACATAAGTTGGTGATTCAAATCTCATCGAATACGAATCATATATCCATAATCAATCGAATATTTCAATGTATTCGCCATAATTCTAACACTAATGTGATTCACATTCTTTTACAATGCATTAAGAAAAGTATTTTTGAATATCAGAGAGAATATAAAATAGATGCAAATTCAATATATATAGGTTGTATAATCAGTATGTTTCAAGTAGAACACTATAAAGAAGCACATTGGTCACAATAACATTAATTTAAAGCTAGTGATAACGCAAAATTTAAAAACGCATTTACAAAATCAAATAATTATAAAATTAGAATTCGAAGACATGATGATGTAGGTCAGGTAGTGATACTCTTAATATATGAGTAATCAATCTATTGAAACAAGTATCACGGAGGCATACTTTAAATTTAAAATATGCAAAGGTTAGCATTTAAAAAATCCCACAAAAGTAATATCTTATTGTCATGCAGATTAGAACGTAAAAGACTGGTAAATTTTATCAAAATGTCTTTGACATGATTCTTAGATCATATTTAATTTCTGTCTAAGCTATAAATACTGAGAGTATCTCTATACTCACTAAAAGCGTTACTGATTGAAAATTTGAGGATCATTCTATATGATACGTAAAATACTTAATAATTGATAATATTTACAAGATATAAAACATTCGCTTGCCCAATAGAAAAATATTATCGAAGGAATTTTTGAATGCGAAATTTATTCCAATGAGAAGAAACAATGATAATCTGTGATGGGGAATTTGAATAGGTTTTATATTTTTGTATTGTAATAGAGTTTCTATCAAAAATGTAGGTTTCTATCAAGATGTGATAAAATAAATACAAATAAATTATGTAAAGATTTTTACTGTATTTCTATGAATGGAAAATCGCTTTTATCAATGTATATTCGAACCAAAATCATTTTCTGACATCTGAGTAGGAGTTGGATTATATTCTGACTGCAAAGAGATTTAAATTGAGGATACTCATATCAAACTGTCAAAATATTTATTTGGGACAATGACAGTTCACGAAAATTAATTTTTGATTATAAATAGCCGATTTTTACAGTCAGCAATCATTCAACAATTCTCATTAAATAACATCTTTTTATTTATAATTACTCTGCATAATTTAGTCGCATAACATGTTCTTTTTTATCTAGCTGTACTAAAAATTTTATCTTGATTATGTTTCAAAAAAATTTTCGAGTGTAAACATTCTTACCAGCTAAATTTCAGATATATGTAACCGTTTATCAATGGATCACAGAACCAACGCATTATTATTCCAAGGCATCTGACAGAAGTATCTTTTAACAAATTTTATCTTATCAAAGAATTTGACATATTATTTATTTCAATTCTTAGACATCTTGATTGAACCAGTCAGATGTTTTGGATCAAATATTGTGTAAATTATATTGTCTCTGTTTTTCCTTCAAATCGATTTGTTTGGTGATTAATTTTCTTTAATAATATGAAATTTGAATTTAAGATTCATTAGCTCCAATTTTACAACATTGGATTTCGTTTACGAAATATATATGTCTGGCCAGAGAGCGATACTGGAACCGATTGTTGACGAGAACAGCATCTCAAATTCGGTCATTATAAAGTTCGTTCTGTGATGTACCGTGGCAGATTTGTATACATCGATGAGCGTTTTGAAAAATTTACGAATTATATGTACAGGGTATTATGCTCAATTTGGATTTTCTGCAGTTCAATTTAGAGCTATTTGTCTATTCTGCGGCCGTGTGCAATTCACTTCGGTTTTTCACAATTCGATTTGGGTTATAATTAGATCTGTTTAATGGACGAAAAATTCAAAAAAATTCAATCGACGAATGAAAATAACTCAGAAATATTTTGTATTTTCAATGATTTTGTTGATTACATATTTATATACTTTTATAATTATTCTGCACTTCAATTTCGGATGACGAAAACTTTAAGAAAAAAATAAAATCATAGAATATAAAAAACTAAACATTTATTTTAATTTTCTACTATTTGGTTGTTTATAGACCGTATCACATAGCTTTTCGTTTGGCGGTAGTAACCTTCGCAATTTCCTCGCATTATCGTCGCTCGCCCTTGTGTCATGCACACTCATGGATCTTCGTCATTTTCGGGTGTTCGGCTTTTTACGTAACGTTTTCAGCTAGAAATAGCTCCTCGATGGGGTTTAGGAAAGTGTGAATATGGCAGCACATAGACAATTTCGTAACCCTAACCGGCGAAAATAATCCACAATTATTTAGAATTTTTGAAATATTACATTGTCCATGATGACACAGCACCTTTCACTTGTTGGAATGTTTGATTGAATGTGTCAAAAACAGTTTCCAATTTAAACTAAAAAACTTTATCCTTAATACGGTCGACTGTAAATTTCTTTGTACACTGTACCATATCTTTTCATCGATAGCAAAAAGACAGATTCTTTTAGCGAATGTCAGGTACAATAAAGACAAGTGTATTGCCTTTTGGTTGCGGACCTTTTTATCAAATGTATTAAATCATCAAAAATGACGGCGATGCGATGGTTAGAATCGCTAACTTTTAAAGCTTTTATTAGAAGATGCATTTATAATCGAAAATTTACCAGAGATCGAATTTTGGTTCATTATTCGATTTAAATTTTGCTTCACTTTTTTGTTCTACTAGAATGAAATGAGGATACCCGTTATTGAACTGCAGAAAAACCAAATGAACCTTAAACCATATAAATTATAATGGTTAAAACAAAATTTAATACTTTTGTTTACAAAGCTGAATATCAGCATCAAATCCTGTCATGATTTCTCGACTGAAAAAATCTTTTAATAGAACTTAACACTTGGATGAAGAATTGGAATCTATAAGTTTTCTGTATTCATTAACGTACTGTAAATTGTTGTTGAAGACGAAAATCGATGATAGAAAATTGGTTAATTTGGTCTTCATGTAACGCAATTTTTCGAAACGATTCTTATCAATATTTGTATCGTTATTAATTCATAAAGGTAAATTTAGACCTGTTTTTATTGACAAATCGGATGTAAAGATATGGTTTTGTGTATGACTATATTTATCGCTGTATATGTATGAAACCTTTGATATAATTTGAAATAAAAATCCAACAAAATATAAGGCTATTAAAATTTTCGTTAGAAATTATATCTGCATACAAAGTTCTAATCAATTACGCATATAAAATGTTCAAGATATGTTTTCATTAATCTCATTCATGATTTCACACAGTGAAGCACATTAAAGGAAGGCATAAATTTGTCACTATACATGGTATAATCTTTTATTTATATTAAAATTATTTACATTTCATTCTTTTAACGAGATATTCTGAGTACATACCTGTCCTCAAAATATTTTGTATTCAATCGCAGAACATTTAAATTCACTTCCAGATTCCAAATGTTGGGATAATTAACGAAAATTCACACAGTATAATATTTTGTAATTTTTAAAAAAAACATATGATTTCTTATCGAGGGACAAAAAGATATCAATTAATACTCTGATTTAGGATACTACTGAAGCAGTATTCTCGATATTTAAGATTTTTTCACTGTTTTTAAATGTGTGAGGAACGATGGAAAAAATAAATAGTATAGAATGAAACAAATATTCATAGTAAATGTTTATTTACAACAGTTCTATTTTTTCTACTGAGTTGAATTTGTCTCAGTATTGCTGTATATTCCGGAATCTGATGATACGGCTGAGTGTTGTTTTTTGTCATTCAATCCAGCGATATTGTTCATGATATATTTAATTTTTGGAAATGGTTTTCGTTTTTTAAATGAATATTTGTATGGATCTTGGAAATATATAGATTCTTCAAAATCTTCATCAAGTTTGGCATGGGCATATATACACTTCAAACAAATATCTATGTGTTATATACATGAAAATACCTAATGGTTTATTCTTTTTCTTACAAATCCGTTTATTACTTCTGATTATCTAGGGTTAAGAGAAAGCATACTTGTCGCCATTTGACGAATTCCAGGCCATTAGTTTTTTCCATTGCCATGTAATCGTCATATGTAATTATGCATTTGTGGTTTTTTTGATTTTTTATGCGCAATTTATGAGAAATCATGTAGAATTTTAAGCTTCTTGAACAGGTCCCAAATTTTGTTTCGTACATATATCCGCATATCATGGAAAGGTATATAGCAGAATCTATATCTTCCTTTATATATTCATATGATTACAGAATTGATGAAGGCCCTAATACTCTTCTTAAAATACGCGCACGCGCTATCTGTGGAAACATAACAAAAACAGATAGCGGCCTCTAAATAGTTGCGGGATGCTCGATTGTAGTCTATAAGTTCCAATTCAGCTAATTCTGCAGCTTTGGAATACATTTTCGCAGCATCAGAAATAAAAAATGGTTATACCTTCAAATCGGTCTACGTTATTGTAAATTCGTCCGTTCTTTAGATGTGAAAAGTATCTATTCAACACTAAATCTTGGGATCTATGTTAAAGCAAAACCTACATGTCAAACCTACAAAAATGGTCGTATATACAGGACAGATCTCTCATTTGGCCGAGTGTGTACGGGTATCTTCGTAACTAATCCATAAAATATATTGATTTAATTGTTTGTAACTAGTGAATATTGATTATGAGATTATAAGATATCGTGATGGGCCGATATACTTTACAACATTTTTCGAAATAATCCTTTAAATATTTAGTTATTATTTGTATAAACAATTACCAAACATTACGTGTTTTGTTATGAAATAACGCCCGACAACAACCCTATTTGTACTTACACGTATTATTTTCGTCTTTTGAATTCTAATTTATCGTATGTTGAATTAATCCACTGTGTAAATATCTAATATTTTATTTATTTTGCGCATGCTGCATCTTTGATGATCAATTAGTTTATATAATATGTAAATACACTTCTCTTAATGACACCGCGCCTTAACAATTAATTGAAAAGAACAATCGTCTCAGTTTTATTATCAGTAGATTTGTTTATCATAAGTCTCAAAGGAATTTTTTGAATCCCTTTGATATTTGTTATCAAAAAATGAAAAGCCAAAAACCAAAACTCACCCCAATTTAGATACTTTACCCACATTATCTGACATATAAACATATTCCTTTTATTCGAAACACTTTTTCCTTCACACTGATATTACAAGTAAAGATCTCAATCCTTAATTACAGAAAATGTTAACGTAATTTTTTCTTAATTGGTTCAAATGGTCACTATAAATTACACGATAGATCTCGCGAGCCCACTTGATCAAAACATAAGGCTTTAGTTTCCTTAAATAATATTTCTTATCTGTAAAACTAATTTTTCACTTAAATACCAGCAATTTGTGACCACATCAAATTAAAAATATTTTTGATTCTATCTATGATCTTTAATCATAAAAAGATTCAATTATAGGACGTGCATTCGCTTTTGAAACATATAGGTAAATTATGTGGTCTTCTTCAATATATTAGCCAACAATAATCAATCGTACAGCTCAGCCGTAAACCTACAAATGTTCTCGATGTTAATGATCATCGTATCTATGTATTCATAACCTATTTGAAAGATAATTCTGAATTTTAGGTATTGTTATGAATCTATAGGTTTTACTAGATATCATATCGTTAGAAATGAGGATTTACGAATTAAGAAGACGGAATATGTTCCAGAAAATTAAACCAGTCGTACTTTTATTTTTATAATGTAAGAGCATCATCAAACGCGACAACTATTTCTCTTTAGCTGACCAATTCTATCTGAAAAGTCATAAATCTGGCATATAGTGAAGAAATGCCGATGGTTGATTCGTGAGCCAAAGAACTTTAGCTGTTAATCATCGAAATTATGACATCTAATATTTGATAATGTATTGTTAAAATTTAACCGCATAACTTATCTAATATATATTTTGTTTGTGACTTGAGTAGGTTTACAACCGAATAAAGAAAAACTTCAAAAAACTTTTCTAAGTTACCCATAATTTAAGCATTAAACTAATACCCTTTTAGCATTTTAGCTAAAAAGATGGATGGCGCTTAACGTTTACACATCTGTAAAATTCTTATCGAATTTAACTGAACGCAAAATAATATAGGTTGATTTCTCATATAATATATTATATATACGGTGTATACATTCATATGATTTAACAGTCTTATTGGCCAAATACCCAAATTTATATTAATATCTCAATGCAGATTACACGATATTGACAGTCCTAACCGATTGAGTACTAGTTCCAAGTATAAATATATAGCAAAATTTGTTTAATTATTGAACATTTTTAGTTTATGTTTTCATCATTTTGACAGTTTACAGATGACGAAAATTTCAGTAGTAAATGAAATATTGTAGCTTAAGCCATTTTGACTCATTTTACCTAATTCACAAATAATACATTAAATCATAGAGTGGACCTCTACCAATTTTCTGATGTGAGTGTAGTCATAAGTATTTTTATAGTAATTAATCGAATGTTTGTATGGTTCTCACCTAAATAATAAATATTTTACACTATTTTATCTACATTCATCTGATTCATTAAACTTAAAAGAGAATTGGTTTGTGATAAATGTCTATAGATTCCATCGATGATCGCGTTTACATTTAAAAATACAATAATTACGATCATAAATAGATATGTAAAAAATTGTTACTAACATTACATTGTCAATTCGTTCGGAAATTTCTGAAAGAATGGTTAAGAATGATTTATGTTATATTATAATGTCATAAATGTACCATGCGTTAGTGTCAGCTATCATTGATGATTTTTCTTCTACTTTCAATAATTTCTCTCGACAATATACGATCAAATACGATGTGAGAATCGGAACATTACAATAAATTCGTATAAATCCATTTATTACTGCTATTTGATACCTTGCAAACTCCAAATTCAATGAACTCACCATATTGTATGTTCTGATACATTCAGATGAAAGCGTATGAACTAAAATATATCGAGGGTTTATATGTGAAATACTAAGTCATTTAATTTCGAAACGAATATTAAATTTAAAAACCATATCATAAAATAGCTTACATTTCGTAGAAAAATAAGTCACGTGCAGTATAGTCAATAATTGATTTCATAGTATGGGAAATTTGGAAACGAGTTGTCGAAATTGACTGATCAATTCTGAATAATTTTTACTCGTAATATGTATTGATTTTGAGATTCATATTTTGTTTTAGGCAAACTTGGCACTCATTTACAAGACAAATATCATGAACAACTTCATATTTTTTTATAAATTATGATCAAGCATTGAAAATTCTTAAAATACGTATTGATAACAAAATTTTTGTAATAATTCAGATTAATACATGTAATAATAGAATAATTCCAAATATTTTTTAATAAATTATTGTCATTGTTATACACAATCATAAATTATACTGTTAATAAATTAAATTGTCATTGTTTAAAAATGTTATTTTTATTCTGATAATACAAAATATCTATTTATTAGATTTGATCATTTTTATTTGTAAATTTTTAAGAAGATAAAATCCAAAAACTAAACAGATGTCGGAAAATATCGCAATATGTCTCATAAGATGCTCAAATTGCAGATTAACATTCAGCTGTCTATATTCAGAACTTAGCATTATAGTCTAAATTTTTCATAACTTATTATGTCCTATGACCAATGATACAAACAATATTTCGTCCATTATTAAGCACATATAACTCAATTCTCCTTTTGTTTGACCGCTAATTTGTTGTCATATAGCGTTTATTATATATTAAAAATTTTTGTTACTCCAATTATATTTTGCATGGAGTGTTTATTTTTGAATATTTACATTGAAAATCAATATAATTTAATATTTCATATGGAAAGGTATATGTGAATATTAATTTAAGAGCTCCACTTTCAAATCAAAGAATATCGAACGCGACAGGTGTGTATTTTTATTGCCACTATAGAATAAAACTAACGTTCATAGATTCTTGGGGTATTTGAGGTCTATGATGACAGAAAAAGAACAAATTATAATATACTTACTAGAAGGTAGGCAGGTATAGCTTCAAATGACTAGAAACCATCACAGAATATTGAATGAATCACAAAAAGTATTGTTTTGAAATATCATGGACGAGGATTGCGCACAAACAGTACAACAGGTGTTTTATCAGTTATACGAGTGGATAAATTTCAGTTATTTCCACATTAAAACAATCTGACTGCCTCTAGTAATTCGAGTATAACTTGTTTGATGGTCATTATCATTCTCGAATGGAGGAAGGATCCCTTTAATATCATATTCAGTAAAAAAAATACTCAATACATTGCTGCTTATAGCTCTTGGAATTTAAAAATTATTTTTTCTACAATACTGCGTTCCAAGTCACAATGGTTATCGATATGGTTGATAACCATTTTTGAGTTCCAGCAACTAGATCGGTTAAGGAAATGAAGAAGTAGAACTTTTCTGTTGGATGCACGATCTCGTGCAACAGAATAGTTAATATACATATACCAAAGGGCATGCAATGGTGAAATTTTTCGAGAATACCTTGTAGTAGTTTATCAGCCCTTTAGTCAAAAATTTATTTCGTGAACCTATATGTTTATGGATAATGTAACATTCCGAAGAAAACCGATATAATATGGCGTTTCCTTATCGCCTTCGGCCAAACTCAAATCTTTTAGTCGCCATACTGTTATCCCTAAATTTGAAATACAATGTGTTTTCTAAAATTAAGAAGAATATACGTAGGTTCTATCCATGAATTCATGAACATGTTTTTGATCTAATTTTACTAGAATCATCTATTATTACCTCTACAGCTGTATGGCCCTTTACTGAGATATTGTAAAGTTCCTTCTTGGCAGCATACAAGGCATTCTGATTCGAACAAAATGGATTTTATTTCCCATTAGTTTGTAAAGTACAGCATTCTTTAAAAATATGTAAAGTATGATATAAATATTAGCTAAGGCACTCAAAGTAGGAAGTTTATGAAACATTATGGATGAAATGGCTTTTGACAAATTTATCTACAAAGAAAAAATGTACGAATTCGATGAGAGAAAATATCCTTAATATACAAAAATATGCAACGAAAAATTTTTTTCTACATATCTATTGGGATTGATTTGCCTCATTTTTTTGATATCACTATTTGAGTTTAAACATCTTAAAGGGTACATTTGGCAAAAATATTTACGTCTCCCACGATTTAAAGGCCCAATCTCGGCTGCTATATTTTAAAGGGTCTAAATTGGATAACAAATTCTTGTGTTTTTACAGTTTCGAGTGGTGACAAACTCTACAGGGTTAAATATTCTTCCTCATTTCGCTATGCAGTCTAGGATTGTGGTAGCTATTTGGCATTAGCTTTTTTGGAATAGTTTGTTAATAAAAAATGATGTAACCATAAATTATTAGTACTCAAAACATCGGTAAAATCGAATGCAAAAGTCGATCGGCATTCTATGTTCTATCATAGATCGTGACTTAGCGTAAATACACGTAGGAAACAATGCAACTTAAAACTAATCTAGGATCTGTTTAGGAAAATCATATAAACCCTGGTCTTCACTACAAATGAGCTAGTATACCCCTCATTGCATGGCGATAAGTCATCTGGGCCCTGGTAACGACGACCTTTGCACATGAATCAAGAGGTTGCTGAGGTGTGCTCTAAACATTGGCTAGCCTAAAGGTGTGAAAACGGTCGTTCAGTTGATCAGAGCCGTGTAGCAGATTTTCAGTTTTCAGCGCTCTTGTACCCGTTTGGCATTCGGAGACGTATTTACTCCCCATCATTTTGGTTGTGGCCATCCTAACATCGGGTCATATGAGACACATGTCTGCAAATTGTTGAACTCTCAAGCTGGCCTTGATGGCCAGTGTGGCAAGGGTCGGTTTGCATCTTATTGGCCAGCAACTTATGGGCCTTTTACCTAGAGAGATGTTTGCCATAGGGAATCGTCTGCCTGTAATTTGGCCGTTATCTCGCATCAGCCAGCTTTGCGTATACTGAAACTCAAGCCTTTCATCAGGTTGTGAAGCCCAAAGAGTACCTATACAGTACTGGTTGCAATTTATGACAAAGAAAAACAGACAGTTGCAGATCTAGGCAAAGTGCAGGACAGTTGTTGACCAGATCTCGTGTCACAAGCACGAGATATCCAAAAAATGCCCAAAACACGCGTTGCTAAAATCAGCCTGTTACAAAACCTGAGACGCGAGTTATCGTAGTGCGTTTACAAGTGCCGATGGAGGCGTGAAAACGGGCATCGGACTAATCGCTAGAAAACTATCACGTAGAATTTCGAGGCCTAGTTGACACTTAAATGTTTCAAGAACATCACTCCGGTTATGGTTTGACCACCCCAGGGTTATGTATACGGCATTCAGCATGGGTAAACTACCTCATCCATTAACAAGTGCCGGACGCTTAGTTTAACTAGACGTATGTTAATCGGTGAAACCAATAAAAAGATTTTAACCAGGTGTGCTCAACCGGTTATTACGAAACATATAAGGATATAACTAAAAATTCTGAAGCTCTTAAAAATCTAATAAAACATACTTATATTTTTTTGTTGATGAGATACGTTTCATTCTGATTATATCGAGCATTATTTGTTTCAATATATCTCTAAATTTTTGAATATAATTCTACTTCAGATTACGTTTCTCACTCACTCATTCTTTAATCAATTTTTTGATATTTTGTTAATTTAAAAGAATTGATTGTTAATGTATTATTATTAACTATCTTGAAAATACACGGATCTTTGCTAATGGTCATTAATTTTTTTAGATAAATGTAAAATACATTTTATGCAAATGAAAACCTAATTTACCAAAACCATTAACTATAGGTCCATGCGCCCTAGAGAAACACCTTTTATGTAATTTAATCAACTTTTATTTATTGAATCTTAGTGACTCTGATTAAGGCTTTACTTGACATTTATATATTATGATATCAAATCCCCAACAATCTGTTTATATGCAATCTTGTTCTGTATTTATTTTGCATGTGTAATTTTGAAACATTCATATATAACTATATGCTGCGGTGAAACTCTGGATTTTATAATTTGATAAAAATATAATCATAGAATACAAAATAAATGGCAAATATATTTCATCCAGTATTCACTCCTAACATTACGGATCTGACAGAATAACATTATGCCGTTAGCGAGATACGAGCACGCGCGATCTGAAATATATTTTACATTCATAGACCTGTATTCAAATAGTAGAGCTATGCTCGATTTTAGTCTTTAAGTTTTAATTCGACTAAGTCAGCTGTCATCAAAGTAGATGCATGCGTCTGAAAAAACGACGGTCATATTTACTAATGGAATAGGTTAATTATTCAATTGTGTTTTTTTCAAATGTGTATTGATTTTGTTGATTGCTAAATCTTTAAATATTCGATGGATAAAACATGCATATTAAATACACGAATATGTTCAAATAATCGCACTGGGTACTTCTTATGTTAGGGTATGCGCGAAATATTCGACTTATGTTTTAAGATAATAAATTAAATGTTTGAATATTATCATATATAATTTTCGGATTAATATATATTATCATTTTTGAAATATTATTATCAATATTTCGAGATGATAAATCAAATTTTCTGTTTTTGAAACAAAGTGATAAAAATCATAAGCGATTGATCTAGACTTGGCCGATCAAAGACGAGTTAATGTAATATATGAAAATCATTCATAGCATTGAATGAGAATTTTCGATGATTTATCGAAGAGTCAGTGTATCTATTTTCAAGCTGTAATATTGTGTTTAAAGACCGTTGCAATGAGAAAGGTACTATCTTTAATTAGATTACTTGCCTAGATTGGATCTCTCCTCCACGATTTACTATTAATACACTGTCTCATACGTAAACCGGGTTCGATTTCACAGTAAATATAGTTTAGTTAATAATGGATCTCATATGGTTTTACTTTTTCTTCAGTCTTTGCTTAGTGATGCAATCTGCAAATATACAATTTTTTAATATAATAGAATGATATGTTGATATTTCCCATTGTGAATATATTTAACATATTATAAACCCCGTTAATAATCAGGGACTACTCTAGCCCTATCTTAAGTAACATATACCTATACAGTACACTCCTATACTTAACCAATGCACTATTATAGGTAGACGATGCTGTGTATACATCATCGTTGCGTGATCAAATTTTATACAAAAGATTTAATGTGTGTATTTTGAGAATAGGTCTACAGCTGAATAGCCGTTATTTGAATTCAAAGAAATTAAGGGTTGAATTTTTTTACATAGTAAGTGTAGACAAATTATATGATTTTCTCAGAATCGAACAGACGACTCATTAATGCTCATACAACGGTCACTCATTCGAAAACTCCGCCTGGTTACGTTAACCAAGGATATCAATATATCGTACACTGTTCCATCCTAAACCTAGGCCTGTCCACCAGACAGTAAAATAAACCATCCCACTGCGCTTCCAATGTAACAATAAAAGGTGAATAGGCCAGATGTGAACGCACGACCCATCGATGCTCACCCAACGATCACTCACTCGACCATTCAGCACTGTTACGTTAGCCCATGATTTCAAAAATATCCTATAAAATTCTTGCATTTATAAAAACGTCTAAACATGTTTATTTCGCTACATCAAATTTTCATGTTTATTGTGAACTATCTTTGGCATCTAGACTACGTTTCTCTATATTTTTATCATTGTATTAAATATCGTCATCTTGCACCCCTAGTAAAGTCAGATATAGCAGAAAATATCATTCAGAAGTTATTTAATGTTACATATAATAACCATGAATATTACAGGTTCTCAATAATTAAGTTGGGATAGTTATATGTAATCGGAAAAGCGATACATAAGAAAATGATAAATATTGATTTTTTAGGTGTACACTTTATAAAACCTCTTTAGTGCTGTAGACGTATTTTACAAACACATATATGAAATTTTTGGAAAAAAATATTTTTGCACCTTGATTATGCATGATTAAGAATTAATTATATATTATTGCGTATTGATTATAAATAATTGCTCGTGGAATATGTACAATTTCAGATTGATTCTGAAAGGAAGTATGATATTATTTCATCATAATATATATCACCTGAGTAATCAGACCGTAAATAATGTAAGCGCAAGCTCAAAATAGCTAAATATTACATTTGTATTTTGTTGGAAAATTTTTTTAAATATAACGCTAATACCAAATTGTGTTCGTTGACTTGTTCCAGAATTCGTTTTGGGTAGTCAACACCTTTAATCGCGTTAAAGTATTTTTCTAAAGCTGAAAATCTATATCACGTTAATTTTGTATAAATGTTTAAACATTATCGGTCTGAATACATTAAACTTAAACTATAATATATGGAATGAGCATTTCATTTTAATTACAATAATCTCGACTTCAACCCACATCTTCAAGCATTGATTTTGTTCAACATATGGTAAAAATTTATTTAAAACGCATGTGCAAGAAAAATTCGTATGTGTACGTGAAAATGACAAATCGCAAATTTTATAAATGTAAAATGTTTCGAAATTAATGATATGATTTTTATAAGCCATAACCTTACCTTTGTCAAAACTCGGCTCGTCGACAATATGCATGTACAAAAAAATGTGCATTAAATTGTCGTTTATTTAGATATTTTTGTGTTATTTTTGGATCAACACATTCATTGTTGTTGATGTTTTTAGCATTTTGGAACCGCTAAGAAATTCATGGGACAAATATCATTACATTCCTATGGATTGTTAATTGTTTAAATTGGCTAATATTCGACTTCGAAGAACGCTTGCGATATATAACGAAGTCTAACACTCGGCTACATTAACCAAAAATTGATCACATCACAAATTCGAAACTTATAACACGATCTTTAATGGTGAAAACGTACTCCTGTGATGGCTATGATAGTAATGGAAAAAAAACAAAAAATACTTTGTCGACGAAAATATATACCTATCATACGTTATTTCAAAATTGAAAGAAATCATGCAGCGAATAAACAATTTATTGATCATTAATTGAACAATAATAAGTTCAAGAATCATCAATATATATATATATAACTATTGACACGTAGATGTTCATATATAATGGTTGCTATCTCAATATTTTCAGATTTTTATCCATAATATAAAATTAAAATATATTTCAAAGATTGAGACCATGGTGCATACCTTAAAATATACTAATGATCGATATCTTGTATTTTCTGGTGCTTGAAAATTTGAAGAAAATAATTATCCTTTTTGATTGGAATATTAAATACTTGCGCCTATCTTAACATTAAAACAGTTCATTATATTGATTTATGCGCGATATTTAATAAATCGGATGATCTTGAAATGTGTCGATTCCAATAATTTTTTCTTAGGTCGATATAAACTATAATAACTGAAAAAAATGTTGACAATGTTGGATAAGAAAGTTTTTGAAAAGATGGTGTCAAATTTATCAAACATAGAAATACAGGATGCATTTTTTGTGTTGAATTACATGTTATTGATTTTGAAATTTGTCTACAATTATAAATATTTATTTTCAATATATTTAGTCATAAAATATACATATTTTAGGAAGCCGAGATCAAATATATATTATATTTTCTTTGACAATTAGGTCATTTAATTTCTTGTGATAAAATCGCGATGTGAGATTTTTTCTCGACTAATAAATAAACAAGGAGGCACAGATACTATTAATTTTTCGGCGATATTTCTTTATTCATATATATGAAAATGGAAACTAGATATCTTCAAAATAATTGAAAATGTGTGATATTTGGATATATTTTGATGAACTTATCACAAAAGTAATATTTGAAAAAAATGAACCTATTATCATGTTTTTATCGATTAAACTCAGTAGATTTTGAAATAATAGCGTTTTTATTATCATAAATTAATATATGGTTTTACATCTAGCATTTCTGTATAAAAATAGCTTGCAAAGATCGTAGGCTTTGCCTATTCAACTCGTTAACATTATATGTTATCTGAAAACTATCTATTGTCGCTGAAGAACATACTCGAAACTAGAAACATATTAGATTAATGGTTTTAAAATGTATTTTTATATAAAATCTGAATCGATCATTAATTATTTTTAACAAATTTTGTCATGTAAACGTTGTGTCTTTTGCGATGCATAAATCATGTGTTAATATCACACTTCTCCTTATTACCAAGCAAAAGATGCACATTGGGTGCCGTAATCCTATAGGTTATAGACATTGGGATGACTATTTACCATATGTGAGTCTTGGAATACCCGAGTCTGTGTGTGGAAACTGGTGCCTATTGATGGTGTGACACTGAAATGGACAGTCGATTTCTGAAAATATCGCAATTGTGGTTAATTTTAAGTCTATGTGGCAATGTACCTGTGCCGGTTTTAACACATCTATGACCCTGGTTTAAAAATGAACATCACAATTTTATCAAAAACGATTAAGCATCTATTGTATGTGAGATAACTGAATCGATCATGTTTGCGCATTCGGCATTCAAACGAATATCCACGAACTAAGATTAATCAAATCCATAATAAAATCTAAATATTTAGATAAAGACCATTCAAATTGTTACTAAGCGATGTTCATCATAATAGAATCTCACGCAAGCACGATTGATATTATCGTCTTTATTTGTGTATTAAACATCGACCTTTCAATTATAACAATGACTGTTTATAATCAAGCACCTCGTAATGAGTAATTTAGTTCAAAGGTCACAAGTGATAACTTTTCCTTGATTACCAGTCGCAAAATAATTAAATGGTATAAACAACCATTCTATTTTATTTTTTAAACATATAATATATGGATTCAAATCTATACACAATATGCTTTAGAAGAATACTCTAACTAAATTCCCCCCTTCCCC
>JWZT01004942.1:150101-187535 GCA_000827895.1 Thelohanellus kitauei
CTATTTTGACAAAAATCAAGTATTTAATATTTTCAATAATAAAGGCAAATAAAAAAGAACACATTAAGACATAGATAATTGCAGAAGATTTTATTTACAAGATCCGCTTTTTTACTAGGATGATTTTTTCTGTGTATTGATACATATTCCTGAGTCTGAAGATACGGGTGTGTAATTGATTTCGTCTCTCGATCCTCTACGATTTTTTACGACATATGTAATCTTTGAGAACGGTTTTCGTATTTTAAATGACTTTTTGTATTGATCTTGAAAATATAAATATCCGTCAAAATCGTCATCAAGTTTGGCATGAGCATATATACATTTCAAACATAGATCTATATGTTATAGACTCAGAAATACCTAATGGTTTATTCTTTTTCTTACAAATCGTATTATTACTTCGAATGATCTAATGTTAATGAGAAGCATACTGTTTGCCATTTTAACAATTCCTGGGGATTATCTTTTCCTATTTCCCTCAAATCTTTATCTTTAATTATGCATTTGTGGTCTTTTTGATTTTGTATGCGCAATCTATGAGCAAACTTGTAGAATTGTATGCTTAAACAATCGTCGGAAAATTTTGCTCCATACATATATCCACAAAGCATGGAAAGGTAAATTGCAAAATCTATCTCTTCCTATATATATTCAAATAGTTACAGAATTGATAAACGCCTTTATACTCTTCCTAAAATATACGCATGCTCGTTCAGGAGAAATGTAGCAAAGGCTAATAGCTGCCTCTAAATAATTGAGGGAGGCTCGATGGTAGTCGATGAGTTTAAATTCGGCTAATACGGCAGCCTTAGAGTATGTTTTAGCTGCATCAGAAATAATAAACAGTCGTACCTTCAAATCGATCTGCGTCATTGTAAATTCGTGCATTCATCAGATACGAAAAGTATCGATCAACAACAAAATCATGGGATCTATATAAGGGCAATACTTACATGTCAAACTTACAAAAATGGTCGTATATACATGATAGATATCTCATTTTGTCGATCTCGGACGGGTTTGTTCGGAATTAATCCATAAAATAAATTAATTTAATTGTTTGTAACTGCTGAATATTTAATAATGAGATTATAACATATTATAATGGGTCGATAAGCTATACAACATTTTTCGAGACATTCCGTCGAATGCTTAGTTATTATTTGTATAAACAATGACGAAACATTGTGTGTTTTGTTATGGGTAACCGCCTAAAAAACATATTTTTACTCACTGATTATTTTCTTGGTTTGAATGATAATTTGAACTATGGTGCATTTAAATCAATTGTGTAAATATGCAAAAAAATGTTTATTGGCGCGTGCGGCATCTATGACGATCGTTTATATTATGTAATATGTAAATATCGTTCTCTTAATTATACCGCCCTTGAAAAGTTGTCTGAAATGAATTATCGTCCTAAATTTTTAAATATGAGAAATTTGACATTAATCTCAATAGTGATTATTGAGTTTCTGTTATATTTTGATCAAAATTTATAAAAGTGAAAAAAGAGACTAAATTTTCATTATATATGAAAATATTATGACATTTAAAAATATTTTCAATTTTTTTAAGTTTTCATACACTTAGGACTTATCAGAGATTTGTCGATCTCCTCCCCTAATTAAAAACCATTATAATTTAATTAATCTCTCAATCGTTTTCAGAGTCTATAAAATATAACCAATAGTTTTCTGCATGCTCAACTCATCAACCATAAAATGTGTGTTCAGTAAAAAATATTTGACACCTTTAAAATAGGTAAAATTCAATTAAATATTATCTATTTGCAGCATTTTTCATTAAAAACATGTTTATTTAAGAGTTTTAAATCCTGAACAATTTTAAGATTCAATGCAAAAAAGAGCAATTGTCTTTCAAAATATTTGTGTATCTTTTCACTTCTGCATGAGATTACCAAACAATAATTCATTGTAGAGAACGAGTGACACTGCGCTAACGTTGCCGTAGAATGCAAAGTAAAACGGATGATCGTTTAGCAAGTTTGAGCTTGCTTGACCCGAGTCTGCGAATGAAGACGGTTGCCTATCCACAATTCGACCCTAAAAGAGAGTCGAGTGTGGACATCATCACATCTGTGGTCTATAAAATAAACACATTAATATACCGGTGAAGTTAAACACCTTTAGACCTAGGTAACAAAATCGAATTAAAATATCTCTCCATTTAAGTATACGTTTACTTAACATGTGCTTGAGGTCTTCATGATAAAATACTTTTTGAATTTCTCAAAATATAATTTTCTATATACACCATTTTCCGTGGATTCATTCATGATTTACCATTGTTGCGCATGTTTTCTATTGTTTCATACAAAATTTCCCTATCGATTCATCCCGAATATCCCGTTTTTTTTTTGAATGAACTAAACTTAAAGTTTTTAAACATTTCTTTCTATAATATCACCATATTGAACTTAATTGTGATGAATAAGGAAGAAATGAATCGGGTTGACACCCGAGATATCAGAACACCATTGATCGGCCGAGTGGCGAAATCGAACATTTTGATCTCAGTATAACTATGTCGATATTTTCAGCTCGACGATGCGAAGGTTTTCTACATTTATAGTGAATATTTTTATACAAAAATTTTCGGCATTCTCAACAGCTTTTAGCGAATCGTAAAAAAACAAAGTGTAATCATTAGATTCGAGAAGCGACGTACAAACCGCAAAAGCATTATAAAGTGAGCGTTTTTAGAAATTTGAAATCAATGCATTTTCCAGAAATGGTGAATCAGAAAGGAATGTGCCGGACATTATCCTTGTTATTTAAAATTCAAAAAAATAGGGGGACTTTCTCAAAATATATTTATAAAAATTTCAAATTTAGTTCATTAAAAAACTGGACAATCATTATGAATCGATGGGAAATCGTGAATATAAAAAATGGCAAACATGCGCGGAAATGGCGAATTTCGAATGAATACACGGTTGATTCGTAACAGGAAGTGGTGTATCTCATGACATAAAAAGATCATTTTCGAACTAGTATTACCTCAAGGTGGTTCTGTTCTTAACATTTGGTTTTTCGATCTTCTTATAAAACTTTACAATAAATTTCATATAGCTTGCAATCTAACAAATATACGTTGCGTAAATCCGGATCTCTTCGCATGACCGGGTTAAAGCATTATCATTAGTCATATATTGAATTGCGAGCTCGTTTGCATTTTCTCAACAACAAGTTTTTTGAAAATTTACACATTGATTTTGCCAAAAACCGAATTCGATTTGTAAATACCAGTGATTAAGAAGTTAACGAGATACATTAGAAAACAATAGATGATAAATGTACAAATTTTTTCTACATTCAATTTTGACCCCATACCATTCTATGTCCTCTATTAAAATTATCCTTGATTTTTAGGCATTTAATGCAATATTCTTGCGTTATGTTGACTCACCGCCAAGCAAAAGACTATTATAAACATAGAAGAAAGTTATGATTTCCCTGCCGCCATCCATTTTAGGTCTTCATCAGAATTTTATCGCTCTGTCGATGATAGGTGAATTCAATATTTATCTGCATAATCATGTCTAATTTTCATTTATTTTACTTCTATTGTATGTATCCATTCCTTTTGAACTACATTTATAAGTTTGCAAAGAACGATTCCACCTCTGGTTTTGCATGAATTGTGTGTCTTGAATTTTTTTACAATGGCTGAAAAATAATAGGTGATAAAAACATGTATATAATATCACATGTGCTAAAAAAATTTTTTGTTTGAATTTATTAAATTGATTGCGATTATTATAAATTTGACAGAAAACTCCTACATTGTTGAAAATCTCAATAAAATACTTCATTTATCAAAGACACGAAAATATGATAATGATTCTTGAAAAATTTTTTGTATCGAAGATGTACCTGAGGGACCGGAAATATTTCAAGATAAGTTAAAATAGACAATTTATTAAAAAATAAAGACACAATCATTTTAAATGGACATTCTATTCATTAAAAAATATATCGATAACATTTTAATAATACACGATTCCTTTCTTATGGATCATCAATAAAGGATCATCTAAAAAGACACGTGTATATAATACAATATATTCGTAATATGTGAAAATATATTCGACGACTTCCGAATATTAGTATTCTTGTCAATGGCGCTCTATTATTAAATGCCTTTTACTATTCAATTTTTATCAGGCATGACTTATTTTTACGATTAATCAAGTATGGTATGAAAATAATTGCTAATATGAGTTTTGAGAAATATTTAAATGCACTCGACGATGAATAAGTGGTTCTGTACTGGTCTATAGCCCAATGAATATATTATCTGTAAGACCAGCATGTATTGGTCTTTACAAACATAAACCGCCCACCATATCCATTCAATATTACAATTAACTGAATAATGTGTCTCGATACTAATCTATATAAATCGGTCAGCATTTATTATTTACAAAAAAAGTCGAGGCCATATATATATCACAAAACATGTTTGGCCATGATAAATATTAGCACTTGAGTAAAGATCACAATACCACAGGATACTAAAAAAATAATATAATACGTTTCCCGATATTGCCCTCCTGTCACATTCAAAAGAGCACGCGAAATAATAAGAATAATTGCCGATATGCGAGGTTTAACCTTATTGCATTGAATATTTACATACGTACAAACTATACATTACTGCTAATAAATATTTCTGTAATGCTTGATATTTGCAATCTGACCCTGGATGTCATTTCATATATGGTGAATCTATTTATGAGGTTATCTGTCAACAAAAACGTATAGTTATAGGAGTTCATTCATCTTTTGTTTATTTTTACTACATTTTTAATATTAAAATTAAATATGAAAACCCTGTTGTTTAAATTATACTCTATTTTAAAGGCTAAAAACTTTATAAAAAATTCAACGATTCCGTATCCATAGGCCAAGTCCATCTCACCCCTATATACCGACTTAATAAAAATATAACCTAATTGTTTATTTTGTTTATTGTTCCATGGAAATTTTCATATAAAAATTAGATAAACTAAGTAAACTCGATAATAGATTGACAATGCTTATGGTAGAGTTTGAAAATGACACGACACGATGTCTAGGAATACCCACGACGCCAAATTCTATGACATAATAATTTAACAATATATCGGTTTAATAAATTGCCACCCGCGATAAATTAAGATATACAATTAACTCCTGCTATTTGCTCGCACTGAGAACCTGATCAAAATGTGAACTGAGACCCATTTTTTCAGATATCTGAAATTAATCCATATGGTTACCTTGTAATGGCACGGAAAGTTTAATTGCAATTTACCTGATTGTACCCTTAAACACCAGACACATAATTGGAATTCACGGTATCATGTAGTCAATTGGATGACAATTTGTAAAATTTGGAAATGGTGAATGTAAAAAGAATTCGGATATGTGACTACAATCGTTCTTCATAATTCATATTTTTAAGATGCGTTTATATATGGAAGAAAAGGTGTAATTGTTCATGTTACGTTGATGTCTGTTAATTAATCAAAATGACCATGTTAGACGTGAAAATCAATTATTCAAACAATATAAAACTGAGTCAAATGATTTCGATTTACGATCCAGAGCAGATCACAAACATTCTGACAAAAGAATATTATGTTTCGATATAACTCATCACTTAAAAACGAAAGACAAATTCCATATTTCA
This sequence comes from Thelohanellus kitauei, assembly GCA_000827895.1. NCBI lineage: Eukaryota > Metazoa > Cnidaria > Myxozoa > Bivalvulida > Myxobolidae > Thelohanellus > Thelohanellus kitauei. The sequence continues at coordinate 155,805 of JWZT01004942.1, forward strand.
GTAAGACGCACAAGAAAAGTATTACGATGTTTTTTTATTAATATCCACAGAAAGAAATAGTGCATACATTTTATTGACCATAATATTTAAAGAGGCACAATACAGTCACACGAAAACCAATAAACAAAGAGCCTAGAACTAGATGCACATCAAAAATTAATACATATCAGAATAATCAACGTAACAAATTGTCTAATATGCGACTTTGATCCTGATAAACGAGACCTGACATTTTAGAAATATTCTATAAATGTGTAAATTTGATCTTCAATAACGAGATTCAAGATGGTGCAATTACATACGAATATTTGGAAAACATATCTAATGTAATAATAGCACATCGTATGGTTTCGTATTTTAATGAAAGAATCCATTATGACAATCATGACGTATTAAAAAATCAGGATTGATGTAGTAAATAAAAATATTACTTTAATATATGAAGTGAGTTAAATAAAATGAATTAAATATGTTTAAATTAATAGTTGAGGGGTCATTTGTTTTGATGCTATCAAAGGAGTTTTTTATACATCTTTGCACATCTCACAATACATATGTCATCTGATCTATTTTCACAATAATTTCATCTTGCATAATGGATAATAACATTCTAACTAATGCAAAGCGTTTACTGTTTAAAAAGAATATTTGTGACCGTCTTGAAAATGCATCGATCTGTCAAGATCCTCATCCAGTTTCGCATGTACGTAGATGCATTTTATGCAAAGATCTACGGATAATAACATTAAATTACCTAGTGGCTGATATTCTTTCAGGGAAATCCTTTTACATATTTTGATCATCTTGTTTGAAAATGAAACTCACGTTCTTAGATTTACGCTTTATCGTTGACGGTCTTTGAATGATATCAATCAGCTCATCATCTGTAAATATGCAACGGTGCTTGATATCATATCGTATCCGTAGTTTATGAGCTTTCAGATAAAAATTTAGGCTTCTGCGGATATCCCAATGTTTTGTTTGATACGTATATCCACATCTCATACTAAGATATATGGCAGAATCTACATTTCCCTTTATATATTCAAAGTATTACAGAATTGACTAAAGCCTCAATACTCTTCGTGAAACAGGTATATGCGCGGTCTGGGGATATGTTGCGAAAACAGACAGCAGCATCTAAGTAGTTCATAGATGATCTATTGTAGTCTATAAGTTTGAATTCAGCCAATTCAGCAGCTATGACATATTCACTGCCAGCATCAGAAATAGAACGACGGGCTTACCTTCAAACCGACATTTGTCATTGTACAATTGTGCATACTTCAAATGTGCATAGTATTGGTTTACCGCTATATCTTGATATCTTTATTACAAAATAATTACATATCAAATTTACAGAAATCTTCATATAATCCTGATAGATGCCCCATTCGGTCGGTTATACTCGGTCTTATTCGGAATTATACAAACGAATAAATTATATTGTTCGATTGTTCGTGTTTTGTTAGATAGTAATTATCAAATTAATAGATATTATCAGTGTCTAAAAATATTATAATCAACATTACGATACAATAAACTCGAGTTTTGTGGTTTTATCCGAATTCGACAGAAACATGACGAGCGATTCATTCAAACTCGGCCGAACCAAAACGAGTTTATGTAATATATGAAATTGATTCGTATAATGTATGGGACTATTCGGTGACTTCGGCATTTGTACGAGTGTGTATTTCAAATTAGATATTTGAACAGCTGAGTAACTTGACAGTAATTTTTTTAAACTAGATAAATACGACAAAAAATTGTCCCATCGACTACATACGATCTGAAATCAATATTTAAGAGTATAAAGCTCGGTTTCCAACCAAACTATTTTTTTTTCAAAATTTCTAATATTGTTTTCATAAGATAACTTTTTTGGATAAGGATATGTCGATAGCGAAAACTAAGCACGTTATGCCATCATATGTTAGCGTTCAATCATATTTACTATAATTAAACAAAACAATAAACCCAAGGGATAATCAGAGATATCTTAGGACACACCCATACTTATTAATCATTACTTAATAATTATGTCATTTAGTCTTAATACATATCCATTGAGTCATACACACGTCAACAAACTTTACGCATGTTCGACAAATACAAACATATATTGTTTAGTTGACGCCTTTTATGTAAAAAGACGCATTGATTAAAGTTTACTACTTTATTATATACAATTTCGGTAAAACTCGTTGATTCAACAATACATCATGTAAAAATAGTTTTCTAAATTTAAAGATGAAAGCAGTTTAATTATGATAAATGACTTCATATTTTCTGACCGCGCTCATTGGAAAATATATTAATCATGAAAACTAATGCGCATGCAATGCAATTTCAACAATATCGAGTTACACCGACAATGGCCAGTTCGGAAACAAATCATATTTATGGCTTCATTTTATTCGAAATCTTGGACACGGTCATAAATATATTTACAACACTCTCATTAAAGACTATAAACAAAATGTGAACAAACGACTCAATTTTTAAGAGAATGGTTTTATCGGTCATGATCTTAGTTTTAAATTAAAGACATTCTCTCAAAGATTCCAAAATCGGCAATGAACGGTGGAGAATTCGTCAATTCACATATCCTCACTCGACTGACGTTTGGTTTGTAGTTTAGATATTTTCATTACATTGAAATTGTCCCATATTTTTACATCTTATATTTAACGAAAGTCGATTTGTCCCATTATAGCAAAGAATTGTGTAATATACTGTGTACACATTGCACGTACGTCTCGATAAGTGTATTTGTACTACAGCTTAATGTTCAAAATATATCAGGGTTGTCGATCTATTTAATAAAGATTACAGCCAATTTACTAAAAGTTTCCACAAATCAATAAATAATTGCATGCTCGTGATCATGAATCTTTATTAGTCAGCTCATTAAATTTAGAGATCATTCCGATGTATTTAAGAGTTAACAAACTTAAAAACATTTAGATTGTATCAAACATTAATCAGGTTGTGAAAACGATAGAAAAAATTATTTTGACACCAATCTAACCAGGGATTTAATAATTTTAATTTATTCCGGATCGAGAATAATTAATATTTCCACCACACATAGAATCCCTTATCAGACATTTCTTTTGAAATATAGAGTTGGTGATATTTTGGCAATTTCTAACAAATTTAAAGAAGAAAGTAAAACGAAATACTCTCCTCCTTATTTTACTCACTTAAAGCCAATGCTACCATTATTTAAGGAAAACATAATAAGATTTTAGGGCAAACATGGTTTCTTAAGTGTTACACTATTGGTGTAACTGAGAACTTTGAAATGGAATTTAAACACGAAAGTTGATAAAACAAAGTTACTTATCCCTCTCATGCAATTAATTTTTGATTTGTTGCAAATTATGATAAATTGTTTGCAAAAACTATTAAATCGTTTGTAAAGATATTAATCTATTGCATGGATTATTAAATTGATCGAAAGCCCGTATATTATACTTATCTATATTTTATGGCGGTTCTTGAAAATGTAACAGACATGCCATGCACATTTGAATAACTAACTGATATAACTATTCCGATTTAATTTTTCAAAAAATTAATTTTGAAATTTCGGACGAATAAATAATCAGATTTCGTTTCGAAATGGCTCGATTTTACACGCATCGATAAAGGTATAAATGTAACGTAAATGGCCTGGCATTTAGGGTCGTATCAAACCACTAATCGATCGTCACCCAGTTATCACCACGTCGGACCACTCATCTCTGTTTTGTTAACTTGGATATCTAAGATATTTAGCATTATCAATAGCCAAAATATTTTCTCTTAATGAGGTTTGTAAATGTTATCAACCAAATGATGTCAATCTTATTCAACGACGGACGTAGTTTTTAATGTATGCTGAGGTAAAATCGCATGCTATTGACAGTAAAAATATTAATAATTAACAAATAATGGTGTGTATATATTTTAGGGTTTTAAACTTTGTTAATTTTATATGAATTATACGTCGAATTCACAGAATAAATTAATGAAATTGCGCGAATTGCTTTTCCAACAGCGCTATCGTCAGTTATATTATGTCTTAAATAATGGTTTCAAATATGTTTGTATAGATTTATGGTGGATATTCATTGGCATTTTTTATTAATTATGCTTCTTTCGAGTACTATCCTTCCAGAAGCGTGCATGACATGTTCAAAAAGTTTTAATATTTTATTTTTATTAGATGCTCGTCACAACTAAATATATTGTTACGACAAACACTGTTTTGGTAGTAATTATTTGGAAAAAACACAAATCATTTTATCTGTTATATATTAAAATCTAGCTGATCATTTTTCGCGTTTCATCATATTAATTTTGTATAATATATTTTTAGAAAATTTAAAACCAAAAAATTTTAAGCTATATGGAATGTTGTGTTTCAATAAATATTAGCACCTGTTTTATTTTAACCTGTTTAGAAACCATCAAGCGCAGTAAGATTACACGGTTTCTTATAAAATATTTTTGATTTCTTTCAAAAATTGTGTTTGCCATTTGGAATGTGGTCTTCATGGTTTATTATCATTTGGATCATATTTATTTGCTGAGAAAATAATTTGAAAGTCGGATGTCGGGTATTGTCAAAAAGTTCGAATAATAACCTAAAATCAATTCAATTATTCTACCTTATTTGATCACGACCGAAAGATTTTTTCAAACAAAAATCAAACGCATATAGATAAATATCGATTGTTTTTAAATTTTAAATCGATACAACAAACGTAATTAATAGGAAAACCTCGAAATATCGTATAACATAAAAAGTTTTGAAATGAATTTTTGATAATCATATTTTTAACTAATATCAGGGTATAAATTTTGTTTAAAAAAAACGCGGAGTTCAATTTTAGAAGATTTACGCTGAACTGCCATCTATTCGTATGTTTTCTAATTCTCCAAATGAGGATTTATCAAATTTGAACTGGATCCCATTACTATGTTTGTATCGTTAGATTAAATTCTATAAATTCATACATGATGATATATTTTTTTCTCTATCTATTTTTTAGATAACTGGTTCTCAATTTAGAAATAATAAGAGATAGAGAAATTATATTTATCCTGAAAGCGAATAAATATTTTGGCATATAACTTAATTTTATTTTTTAATAAATTAGTTGGATTTTTTGTGAATTCCGATAGTGATGACATTTTCCTTTTTTTTATAAAATTTATTGCAGTCGAGTTCACAAATTACCTAGCGGTTTCCTTGATCAGTGATTTTTGTAATAAATAAAACATTTAGGCATTTTTAATAAATGTCACTAATTAATGAAACCTACTACAAATTTATGAAACTTGCGTACTAAATAATGAAACCCAACCACAAATTTTGAAAACTCTCTCACTAATTTATTAACTCGAATTAATGTGTATTCTTGTTTCCAATATGTCTTTGTTTGGATTATATTGATTTTTTCTCTAGTTAAATCAGACCTAGTTATTCTTTTGATATTTTTTTCATTTGTAAGTCACTTAATACAAAAAAAGCGGAAAATATCCCTCTATTTTCTCTTAATTTTTTTTGTCATTTTGAAATTAACAAATTAAAAAAATTGATAATTGTTTNTAAAATGTATTACAGTCGAGTTCACAAATTACCTAGCGGTTTCCTTGATCAGTGATTTTTGTAATAAATAAAACATTTAGGCATTTTTAATAAATGTCACTAATTAATGAAACCTACTACAAATTTATGAAACTTGCGTACTAAATAATGAAACCCAACCACAAATTTTGAAAACTCTCTCACTAATTTATTAACTCGAATTAATGTGTATTCTTGTTTCCAATATGTCTTTGTTTGGATTATATTGATTTTTTCTCTAGTTAAATCAGACCTAGTTATTCTTTTGATATTTTTTTCATTTGTAAGTCACTTAATACAAAAAAAGCGGAAAATATCCCTCTATTTTCTCTTAATTTTTTTTGTCATTTTGAAATTAACAAATTAAAAAAATTGATAATTGTTTGGACCACGCGTTAAATCGTATTTTAACCAAAATATATTATTATATCAGATACTTGTTAACCAAAAATCCTTATTTAATATCTTCCTTTGCCATGAACAAATGCCGCTGATGTACCCTGGCCCTAAAGTGCAAAATAAATGTGGTAAATATTATGTAATTGAGATTAGAACTATCCTACACTTCTCCAACCGAAGTATGCATCGCCTTTATCCGACCGTATCATGCATTGTCGATTATAGACAACTTCGCCATTACTATCGACGAAATATCCGTTCAAAAATATAGTTATGAGGGTCTTAACACATCAACGGTGGATGTAAAAAATATTAAGACGATCAAATAATTAAAAGCATAATATTAATATTGAAACATTTGAATGTCACGCAGGTTAAATTCAATTGATTTAATAACCATATTTTTATGATAGATCAGTTAAGGCTTGTATCATCCCAAATAGTAGCATGCTTAAACAGATTCGTCATTATTTAATCAATATAACATGATTATTATACGATGTATGAATCGGTTCATAGTTTTGGAAGTCTTTGTATGAAATTCGATAGCTGTAAAAGAATACTGAATTTAAAATGAATTGACTAAATATGTGATCAAATTAGAATTATTCATACTTGATCAAATTAAAAGAATAGAAATTATTAACCAATTAATAATAATTACAAGATTTTTAATGAAAACAATTAAGGATTTATGTAAAAAATATATAACGTTATCAGACATAAATAGTATTAAATACTATTTGATTCAAGTTTTTGATTTTTCTCAGTAAAATATTTATTTCAAAATAACGATCTAAGTATGACTTCTTGATTTCTCACGAAGATGTTCATGTCGAATTGAGCAATTAACTCTCATTTAACTCACCTACCGCGAATTTACACACTAATTTTGAAAAGTGAAAAATTTCCGATAGACACCATTTTTAAAACGAAAATCTAATTCGAAATTGGATCTGATATGTTTAACATGAATATATCTCATCTAACTGATAATTTTATCAATAAATTTACAAATACATGATGATATTTAGGATCAAAATACATCTCTAGAATTACATATATGTTTTTTTTCTATACTTCAAAAACTTATTTGAATTTTAATAATAATCCATTATCCAAACATTTTAAATCATGAGGTATTTGTGTTGTGTAATAAATATCTTAAAATCAATGATCACGAATGATGCTTTTCTTGATATTATACTCAAATCTTGTATACTAATGGAATTAATTTTGTAAATCATGATGTTATAGGCCATTTTCCTGTTTGAGAAAACGCGATAATATGAGTTGCAGGGCCTAAAAGGACTATTCGTAAGTTAAATTTGTGTTTATGATGATATATCTATAAATTTGGATATCTGTAGCTAGAAAATCCTAAACTTTATGGTTTTTAAACCGCCAAAAAATTCGAACAATGTTTCCAAAACAGCTAAAAACATGTTTATACGGTTAGGAATATCCGTTGTGTACATGCAAAGAGCTGATAGGTACTTTGTTCGATCATATGTTATGTATTGTTTACATTTATTCAAAGCTTGATCAAAAAACCAAATATTATGTATTGTTGAATGTCTGCATTATTTATTGCACAAAAAAATGAGATTTGGCATGTATTAATGTTATTTAGATGATGGACAACCGTAAATCTTCTTCAGAAATCCTAAGAAATGGATTATGACATTAAAAAGATGTTTAATCAACATCAAAAGCAATTTGGAGCAACAACATAAAATGAATGTTCGTACATCACAATGGATCACAAAGAAAAATTATGAATGAAAAAATCTGACATAAGGCGTAAAAAAGTGTTTACGGATTTAAACATCATAATTATCATGTTCATTCAATGTTTATAAATATCATTCAATGAAAACTATACATCAACGATCCTTGAATCTATTCATGAAGTTTGAAATATTTATGAAGTTTGAACTATTCATTTTAAAATTTGTGAGCTTGTTGGCTCTATCAAATTCTGCGACGATTGAATCAACTCCAATATTAAAAATTTCCTCCTGGTACCATGAATTAGGGACTGAAAAGCTTACGGTAAATGTGTTAGGGTATAGTTTCGATACATATCATGTATGGTTAATAGTATAAATTATAGACACGTTTGGGTATCGGCAAAGAAGATCGGAAATTTACGGTCTGTCAAGATAATCAAGAAAAATTAATATATGTCCTGGCTTACGAAACAGCAATAGGTGAAAAATCATTTGGCTTATTCATAATAAATATGAGAACCCTTAAATTTTACAAAATTAACATCACAGGGCCAGAAAAACGTGCAATAAATTTATCGAGAATTTGGTGTCAGTTTGGAGCATTATATGGGTTCGAAGAAGAAACTAACCTAATTTTTATGAAAAATAATGAACATAAAGAGTTCATTTCTTACCATTTATTTGATAAATTGGAGAATATTTATCTTGATGAATCTGAAAAAAACAACTTCGCGCTTCTTACCGAATCCAAGCACGTAAATCAGTTTACAAATTATAGCTATTCGTATATGATTTTATTGAACAAAAATGGAATATGATATCATCAAATGTTTCTGACCCGAAATGGTTCGATAAAATTCATCTGTTCTATCTATGTAAGTCATGGATAAAACTAGATAATAATCATGAACTTAAATCCTATTTACTGACCACTCGCGAAACGATAAGTCACGAACAAAATATAATTCATTATGGTATCACAAAAAATATCGTTTGGGCACATCTACAAGTGGGAGAATATGTTACATCATTTCCGATTATTTTTAAAATGAAATTTTTTATTTCATCGGAATGGCACGAAAAGTTTATTGAAGCTCTTGAGGATGTATGCTTTATTTATATTTAGAATATAAAGGGTCTCGAAGTTTTAATTTCAAATAATATGATCTATATTATTACAGATTTCCACAAAGACTACACTTACATTTACGCAGGTGAACCGCATGAACTTGACTTCCGACATTTTGACACTGACAGACTGGTTTATGTGAGGTAATTCTTATGTTATTCAGAAAACACGTGGACGGACATAACTATTTACATCTTTTAGAAGGATTACCAGGAGCGGTTTTGCTGACAAAAACGATTTTTTATCTTGGAAAGGATAAAGCATTAAAGACAATCATTACGTATAATGGTGGCAAAACTTTGGTGTACATAAAGCTTAAAAACAAACTAAATACTCCATGCGAATCAGTATGTAGTTATGTTACATTAGGCAATATGCGATATTTCGATTCTGCCAGGCAGTAAATCTCTATCCAGTGTCCTCAAATATTCGCCAACCAACCCATTGATTATCGTCGCACCATGTAAATCAATAGTTATTTAAGGCACCATAACGAAAGATAGCATCCTATACGATACTAGACTGATGATATCTGACGATGGTGGCTTCACCTGGATCTATGTACCTACATCTTTAACTTAGCAAACAATTAAATTCACCTCAATTGATATATTAAACGAAGGAGAGATTTTGGTGGCGATTGAAGCCGAGAAATATTTACAGTATTTATATTTGTGATCCAAGTGTGAGTTTAGATACCGGAATGTCGTGGCAAAGGATTAATTTCAGGAATTCCGAAGGAAAAATACTCAAGATAATAACAAACCACGGATATAAATACAATGTTGCAGTTATCAGCAAGAATAATGCTTCTGAATACTATGTCTCAATTCTCGATTTTTCAGGCATTTTAAGTATATAATTTGACTTATACTACCAGAAAAAGACTGTCAAATTTCAGACTTCTATATTTATACCCCAGGATCTAAAATTCGTAATCAATGCTTCTTGGGAAGACGAGGATATAATTATTATAAGAAGCCAACCTCAGTTTGCAGCATTTCGAAAGATAATCATCAAGACCTAGCAACTCAAGCGTGCTTCTGTGAACCAGAAGACTATATATGGTAATTTATGCATGTCATTAATTTTTTAAGAAAATATCATTTTAAGGTATAGCTCCCAAATAATCTTGATATACAATAGAATACAATTTAAATTGTGGAACTACTCTATCAATACAAATACTCAGCATTTTGTAATTTAATGCAGATTTACACTATTTTCTTATGAAAATACTGGTAAATCAGGATATGTTTCGATATTTCCCAATATAATATACTAAACCCAGTCTTTTCCTCCCATATTTATTTTCAAGGGCCATATAATTTTACTTGATTTTGACAATGATTAACATTATGGAATATTTGTTAATTTTCGAATTTCATACCAATTTGCACGCGCGAATAAAAGAAATCTAAATCAAAGCCATATGCTTAGCATCAAACACTACACCGAAATTGTAGAGTATATTGAAAGGACGACTTCAGAATCTGCCATATAATTTTTATCAGAGTAAATATGGAATAAATAAAACCTTTTAAATCGATTTTTCTATCAAAAGCATCCAAAAATAAAAGAGAGCCTACAAAATATATTAAAAAAGAAATAAGATACGTCTACTTAAATACGCATGAAGAATTAAATCTCAAATTCTTTGAAAGAATACAGTTAATAGAATCGCGAAACTCATCAAATCCTAAAAAAATCTTGATAAGTTCTTTTAGTGCCACACTTTTCAAAAAAAGGAACTGAAATATAAATTATAGGGCTATGTTAGTAAAATTCATGGTGTTGACAGCATAAAACCAACATTTGTTATATTATTGTCACCCATTTTCTGACAATTAACATTGTTTACTGTAAATAAATTATCTAGTTTTGGATATCAGAGATTTAAAATTATCATTTTTTTCTATCTTTCATTTCATACGCGCGTAGACCGACTGTCGTCATTTTTTTTTATAATTTGTCTGTGATAGACAATTTTATCAAATTTCTGTCTTTGACACCGCGGCTTTGAGTAACTTATTATCAGGATTGAAAAAGTATCATTTTAGATTCCAGTGTTGAATGTCTCTATATGATCTTCATTCGATAGTGATTTGTCACTCAATTTTCAGGTTTTATAAAATCTGTAATTTTGAGGATAAATCTACATTTCTATTAATTTTTTAGTCATTAATTTACTTTTTATGATTATGCTATATAATAGGTACTCATGATTCACGAAATATCTCTGTAAGACAACTCAAGTTTATTGAATATTTAAGGTTTAATGTCCACATTATTAGTTTTAACTGTCTGTTATTTCCCAATATACCTAGCACGTTAAGTTTACTATTGGAATGCAGTCAGCTTATTCATGGAATTTCATTCAGTTAAATATTCACTCGCTAAATCGACTCCAAGAGATTTAAACATACTACAAACCAGATTTCATTGTTTAAAACACTACTCATTAATATAGATAGTTTTTAGGAAACAAGGGAATAGTATTGATGTTGAATGTAAGTCTTCTGTTTTATGGCCATCATTGCATATACTCGAATTGACTATAGTCCTTAATAATAAACAATATATTTTAATGTGCATAATTTATTTTTAATATATTCTCCGTAAATAAATAAATTATCAGTATCTGATAAAGTTCCTTGATTCTTAAATCATTCTACCTGTTTCTAACAGATTTTTTAACTGTATAGTTTTGGAAATTCTGTAAATCTTCGATCCCTATCAGTTTGTGCCGAGATGGTGTATATAACTTTTGATATTATTCAATGCAAAACTCGTAAATCATGTTTATAATTTTATATTTCACATAAAGTATTGTCATTTAACATCATAAATGTATCTAATTTCGGAAAAGAATAGGATAATTTTTTTATTTCTGATTTTATGGAACTGCGCAGCACGTTTTATTAAATGATGATACATATTTGACGATTTATCATTTTTTTTAAATCATATATATTTTCAAATATTGTATGATGTATTACCATTAAGCCCACTGAAATCGCAGACCATCGACGTGAGGTGTTTTGTCGAAGATTATCGATTATGGGATTTGTATAAGGGATTATGTAACCAACCAAATCAATTTGTGAAATCTGTCTACCAGTAAATGAATGTTAATTAAATAGAAAAAATAAATCTCATGATAATATATGCGTGGATGATTTTTCTGTCCATGAAGAATTAGAAATATGCTACTATCAATGTAATTTGTCCAATTATCAGATAATTACGATACCGTGACATTATTGGCCAATAATAAATTGTATTTTTGTATGATGTCCCAAAATCTTAAAAAAATCTATGAATTTCCACTAGAATTGCAAGTGAAAGGCAAGATATATGATGCAGAAGTTGATAAATTTCACAAATGCGTTTACGTGCTTCACAAAACAGGGATCTTCAGAAAATGCTACTTTAACCAAAAAGAGTTAGATAAACAATTCGAACTCGTTGTTTCGGATTCAAATATTCTTGCCATAGAGATTGATCCAACAACCTACCATTTGTATTATTATGACAAAAATTCAATTGCTGTTCTACACACCAGATTATTTACGCGCATGACCATATTCAGAACTGATCATTTGATTTATTATGTAAAACTCGATGTAAAAACTGAGTAAGTTTATATTTAATCCAGTCAATTATACGTGTCTTATATCGAAAAAATAGCCCAAACATTTTTGGTCGTTATTTTGACCACATCTGGTGATGAGATACAGTCATTTGAAGTAGAAGAAATAGTTCAAGATATAATCTTTTATGATAAAACATATCTTATATACACGGAATCCAAGTTATTGGAGGTTGATTTAAATAATAAAATTGATTATCTGGTAAAAATTATTTTTTATTTAAGGAACGAAATTTACAGACAAAGATAAAAATGATAGAATATGAAAATAAATACAGATTCATAACTTCCCATGGAATTAAATTAGAACCATTTCTGTTTTTTGGAAATGTGAAGAAATCAAACTATGAAACACTCGTCAAATCATGTATGTCCTAATATCAATATAATCATTGTTAAATCGAACAACACATAATTTGAAATCCACATTTCGAGATAAAATCTTTTTGTTATTATCTAAGGATAAGTTGAAATAATATAAATTACCTGGATGTAAGTCGCCACACTTCTTTTCAAATAACTTGATGGGACGGTAATTACACCTATTTGAAACATCTATTTCTAAAAAAATACTTTTTTTTTCTGACAGTTGTAAATATTTTAACACCTCAGGCATCTTTATACTGAGAACAAGAATATCGTTTTTTTAGAGAAAATATGAGTTTTCTCTTTGTACCACATATCAGCGATATGTTCTAAAAATGTGTTTTTTAAATTTTGAAAATATGAATCAGTGGTGATATCGCTTGGTACATATTTATACTTTATCAAACCGAAGCGACACGAGTGGCATCAAAAAGGATTTTGGAAAAGAGTTCATAACCGGATCAGATTATCTATTTTTGATAATTAATATCTAGAAAATAATGCATGAAAACTCATTAGGGATGACTAAATATTATGCTGTTTTAATCTTATAAATTTTAATATAATATTGATAATTTTTATATTGGTTCTCTTTATTCAGTTTTACCGAAAACAGACGATTCCATTCAAACATTGTGTTTATAACTTACGGTAAAAAACCTCAAATCCGCTTTGCGTTATCAACATTTTAAATTCTGCAAAACTTGGAACTAAAATAATTTCAACTTTCAATGATACGATAGATGAATGATATCGAATGAAAACATCTTTTGAAACATATCAGCTGCCATCAAATATCCGTGTTCATTTCGAGATTTTTAAATAAAAACCTGGAATATGTATTAATTGTTTTACGAACATATAAAAAAAATTGTGCACTTAAACTATTTCAAGCTAGCTGAAATACGATTCATCGTTTAGAATAAATAACTTAAATAAATCTGTTTTTTATAGTTTATTCTATTAAACATTGAAGTATTAGACGCTGAATCTGTTTATTTGTTGTCATATATGATCGGCTATCCGAAGATATCTAATATTTTATCTATTCGGTGATATTCGGATACTAGTATATATATTAATCACGCTACAAGAATTTATGATATGTTTAGTCTGGGAAATATACGCGCTCACATCAAGAAATATGTTTTTGGATTTATATGTTTGGTTTTTATTTGGTAAACGTTGTTTGAGACTGCGCAGATAGATTTAAAGGGTACATTCCATCGATCTCGATTGTGAAGATATTATCACAAAACTGTCTTCAAGGTCGTTTATAATGATACACATTCTTCGACACATAAAAGATAATGACAATACGTGAGTCCTAACCCTCTAAACCTACTCAACCTTCGGTCTAAATAAATCGTCTGCGACAAAGAGTCCCCTCTAGTGAACTAGACTTCTATCCATAGAAAAAATCGCTGCAACTCTCTTGTTGTTAGGCCGTGCTTATTATATTTCACATTTTTCCTTCAGCATGAAAAAAATTAAAACATTTCATGACACCGACATTCTAGATGTGAACAATACTACTATAGCATAGTTGGTTTCATTGATATCTCCCTCCTTCTCTCCGCTAATTTCTCTGAAAATATTTTCCTTTTTTTTGTTAAGACATATTCGAACAAATTATTTTGAGGACCACGACAAGTCAATATTTATACGTGTTAATTTGGAAAACTCATTTAAATATATGATTGAATTTGTTTGATTTTATCCATTTTATTTCTTTTATAATTTTAGTTTTTCAAAATGATTGTAAATATTCCAACTGCCAATATTTTTGTACGACGACAAAATCAAAACGATTTAAATGTGGATGTCCAGATGGAATGATCCTTGATGAAAATACAGGGAGATGCAAATGCCAGAACGACACACATGGATGCTCAAGTAAATAAGTTATAACCAAAGTTTGTAGGCCAAATGAATTTATATGTGAAAATGAACGATGTTTGAATGAAATCTATAGATGCGATGGAATAAAACATTGTAAAGATGGATCAGATGAAATTGAGTGCCCGACAAGTACCGAAATGATTACTCAGAATGTGAATCGGGACAATTTATGTGTTTTGTCGACAAAACATGCCTACCTATTGACAAAATATGCGACGGTAAAAGGGATTGCAGCAACGGCGTTGATGAAGTCGACTGTGACCGCAGTAAAATTTGACCTAATAAAAGTATTACCAAGATGCAAAGATGGTATGTTTGAGTGTTTCAATCAAATGTGCATTGATTCCGCCAAAGTTTGCGATGGAAAAAATGATTGCAGCGATTCTAGTGATGAAAAAAATTGCTTAAGTTGATTGATATTATGATTTGAGAAAATCGATGTGCTAAATATGGTGACTATTGTGACGACGGCGCCTGTCTATATCCTCATCAAATGTGCGATGGCGTGTATCATTGCAACGATTTCACTGATGAAAGAGCATGTATTTATTGACATAAATTACAGGCAACGTGAGAGTTATCGAATCTCCTAATATGACTTGTTTGGTTCAATGTGATGGTAATTGCCTTGATGTGAACAAAATCTGCGATCATTTCGCAGATTGTTCCGATTTTGTGGATGAAAATAACTGTGGTATTTATTTATTTTCTGTCAATAAATCATTGATGATTTTACATCATATTTTCTCTAATTCTTATTTGTTAAATTATTTTCCAAATTATCAGAGTTTATCTATAAATTTAAATATTATTAAATGTATGTATATATAAAATACTATCAGACCAAACTTAGCGTCAGTAGAATTTTTTTTAAAAGTATGTAAATAATTTGTTTTATCATTTTATATCGTGAAATTTGAATTTAAAATGCTAGCGCAAAAAACGAATTAAATTTAAATAAAAATCGATTAAATAAATTAAACGTATAAAGACGAAATAAAACTTTTATTTATTTCACTTTAAATTGTTTCGGATAAAGTTAACAATAGTCGTTAATATATAAAAATGAAATGATAGAGGAAATTTTTATAGAGCCCGCACCCATATTACTTTCTTATCAACAACAAAATATCTAATTTTTATAGAAAAATCACATATCTTTAGCATGCGCAAAGATGTAAAGTTAACATATACAACTGTATATGGATAGAAAAGTATTTGAATTTTCAATATTGACGTCCTTGTGATAATATTGATTCGAATAACTTAAAAACTCTTAAACGTATAATAAATACAATGAAATTGTCATTTGATTTTTTCACTACGAACCTGAAATTCCAACATTTGCCATATATAGAGAAAAATCAGTTAAAAAGCAAAAGTATATTTATGGTACCTGCGCAATTTTTTGAGGTTTATAATAGGTTTGAAGGATCATTCTGATCATGTATGCTTATAATCATATTTTGCTGACAAAACAATCAAGAGAGAATGACCAAAATCTACTAAATCACTTCGTTTAACATTACTATATTTTTTTCGGTTCCCTTTTTTAATCATCAAAAACATCACTTTGTTTTGTGTCTATTTATAAAGATTTTGTTATTAACGAGGGTTATTAGACATGATATAACGATTTTGAAACAACAGATATGATTGAATGATTCATCAATATATTAATTAGGAAATTTTCCTGTTTTATTCTTGTATGGTTACTGATGAGAATTCTGAGGATTTAACATACTGCGCAAAATCCAATTGTATTTTAGTTTCTTAATATTGACGTATTTGGAAGTGCAGTTTATTCTTATTCTTCGATTTTCATGGTCTTATTAAACAAAATACATCTTAAAATTAAAAATCTATACAGAATTTTGTTGAGTTATTTTGTTATAGGTTGATCGTTATATATATGGAATTTATCTTATGGCAAAATATGCGAAATATTGAAAATTACTTTATCGATAATTTTCATTAAATTCACTGATGATAAGAATAGTGGATCGGATTACAGATCAAAAATTCCGACAATATTTGGGCGTAGTTATAACCTTAAAAAAAACACAAAAATAACTACTGTAAATCATCGATGTTTAATCATTTATCATTATTTGTAAATTTTGTCTTCTAAAATTGAATTAAATCGAATATCTAACTCTCAAAATATTATTTCATCCTTTTTTTACCCAAATATATTTACGCGCATGCTTGATAACATATTCGTAAAACCCCATACAATTCAAAAATATTGCTTAGTTTTTAATTTTGAAATCATTTTTAAACTAAGGATACGAAATACAATGTTCTCCTGAAAAGGATCTGGTTTGTAATAACAAAAAATCATGCTATCACAAAAAAGAAATGTGTGACGGATTTAATGATTGTGATGATGGATCAGACGAGTCAAATTGTCAAGGTAGCTGATTATTATATCTTTTTTGGCGCTCTTCCATGTCCTGTAGATGCTTTCGTCCCTTGCAAAACTAAAAATGAACGTGTCTGTCTTTCAAAAATCTGCAATGGTGTTGAAGATTGCAGTGATGGATGGGATGAAGGCCAAATTTGCAGTATTTGACATCATTATCAGAATCTAAAAACTTTTCAAGGAACATCAACGTTCAGTTTCGGGATAATGATGGTGCAGGACTCACGTGGCGTAGTGAAGGCTCGAACCATTCATTTATGGTCACAGTCATAGATTTGTACATCTATATGAAAATATTTTAGGGATAAAAAAGCTATTTTGACAGAAGAGCTCATTAAACGTCCACGAATTTATGTTGCGGGTCACGTTCATTGCGGCCGATATATGATAATCACAAAAAACACATTTGATAATAACATCCAATTCAGGACCTATAAATATCTACCCGATGAAATTCTTACCCCCGCCAATCTGGTGTATAATTCTGAAAGTCGGATGTTGTCATGGGATGCCGATCATCAAACATGTGTTCCTAGAGTATTCTATGTAAGTGTATGACTAATTTAGATTGAATGCCAAAGTAAAATGCTAATCAAAAGAAATTTTACTATCTATAACTGGTATAAAATCGAACACATGGAAAGGCTGGCATGCAAAGTATGATCGTTTATTTTCAGGTTGCTGCATGCCCATATCCGATTTATAATCAATCATGTAGTAACTTCTCGAAAACAGTCGACACATATGTATATGTGGTTCCTGCTAAATTGGTGCCAATATCGGTTATATTTGTGATCATATTATCATGTTTGATCATTCTATACGGGTTATCAATCATAATAAGAATGATTCTGAAGATCCCAATCTACGAGTTAATTCTGCTCAGAAAACCGAATTGTTTCAACATATTTAATCAAAGGTATTTCATCGTTATTAAATAAACTGCGGTGTATACAGACTTCGGTGATTTATTTAAAATATGACTGAATCATGATAAATAATTAATTTTATTTAGTCTATTAATAAGTAATTATTTTGTTAAATGATTCAAAAATATCTAATTAATTTTGATGTGTGAAAGACTGAACCTCATAACTGATATGGTTTTAATTTTTAGTCGTGTAATTCTAGTAATGTCATTTTCACGGATCCAAAAAAACAAAGGCATTGTCATATTTAGGCATTATGTGTCAAAATGTAGCAGTCATCACGTCAGCTTCCCTGACGTAGTGTAAATTCAGAAATATATTCATTGGTTCTCTAATCGCGTAGTCACAGATAGAATAGATTCCATCTAACAAAATATCACTGATATGAAATAGCTGTTTAATCCTGTCTGATATATGATGATAGTAATCGAAAAAACCATTTAATCTAGCCATGATAAAGTCTGCAAAAGACGTTGGCATACAAAAAATAATTGTCCTGAAAATCTAGGCAGAACAATTTGCAAAAATATATTTAAATAGAATTAATTCCATTATAGAAATATTGGTAATCGCAAAGGGTCGTATCAGATCGTCATTGGATCATATTTATTATATAAAAAGTTGAAACTGAATATATCTGGTTGAAATGTGATGAATCACTAGAAATTAGATGATGGAATCGCCTAAATATATTTACAATATTTAAGCAGAATAAAAAGGGATCTTCCTATATATAGATATGAGGTTTTTATGGAAATACAGTATTTTTCAGTGTATAGGGCGCACCTTATCAAAGCCGCAGACTTCAACTCTATTAAATGAACCCTTGGCGTATAGTCAAGAAAGCACGTTAAGCGGTTAAAATTCATATATACCCAAAAATGTTCAATTCTTTTCAAAATATAAGAAAAATTTCTCTAATTGTGCACTAGAAAAGTAGGGCAAATCTCTAAGAGTCTATGTTAGTTTTAAAATTTTTGATCGCTTTCAATGTAAACAGTAATACGAAATTACATGTGAGTTAACGAATAAAAAAAAAACCATTGAAAGATTCTATAAATATAAGATCTTTTAGTATATTGTAACTGTCTCAAATTGTGATTACATTCAAAAACTCAAAAATGATAAATTATTGGAAAATTATTTTGAGGAAATTGTTCATACTGACAAATGGCGAATATTGTAGGGGAAATTCCTTTGTCGTAAAGTTCGAAACATAACATACATCTTTTACTTTGCATGCTCCAATTTCTCCCCTTCCTAAATTAAACTTCTCCATACTCATATTGTTTATTAACAATGTCTAATATAGATAGTTGTAATTTTAATGTTTTTCTCGGCCCATATATATGCGAGAAGAGATCACGTCAACTATTGAAAAATGATACAGAGAAATAATCAATAAAAACCATATATACAATTTAAATTCGTATAATTTACTGAATCACCCGCTTTTTATACCGAAATTTAAATTCGCCTTTTTATAGTATATAAAGAGGTTTACGTTTAAATCACATAATATTGAAATTGATGTTTAAAATTATAAACTACCATGTAAAAAAATGGTAAAATAATATTAAAAATATTTTTAGATTTTATTTATTTAATGATACACAACATTTTGATTATTAAATGCATGACTCTACTTCCTAGCAGGTTAATTTGCTTTTTAGGACAACAGATCTAGATTGAGATGGAATTTGAGTGAATATATAGCGATTAAGGTTTTGGAACTCTGTACAACTATGTAAACACCGCAGGGGCCTAGAATGACCTGAAATGAATGGGATAGGAAAGTGTTGACAAAGTCCTAATTGAAGTTGACATAAAATCTTTTCAGTAATGTGCAGGTACACGTTTGAAAACATCCAATGACAGATGTCAAAACAATTCATCAAATTTAATTATGTTAAAATCAAATGTAATTTCTATACAAAAGTTAAATTAATAACTAGGATGTTTTATACCCTATCATGTTTCATAGGGATGCATAGATTGATATTATCTGCCAGGAATCATATTTACAGAAAAAAAATACCTCATCATTTTTGGGGTATTTGTAGCAAATGCCATGATACTGGCTAAGAATGTATAGTTTAATTTTTTGAAGCTATCAGTAGGACAATTTTTTAAAGATTTATTATTATTTCATTTTTAAGAATATCTTCAAGAGTAATAAAAATGGTAGAATATAATGTATAGAAATAGGCAAATTTGGTAAATACTTAAATTTAACGGCTCAGACAGATATAAAAAATAGAAAAAAATGTAATTAAAATACAGTTTACCAGATAAATATAAACGCTTACCAATTTTCTTACATGGGTATTGAATTAACGCCTTTGTACCTTCGTTTCATACCGTATTATCAAAATGTGTCTTATCTATATATTTTGACAATAATATCATTTTACCAACTAATGTAATATTTCAAAAAATATAAATTATTACACTGATGATTAATAAGTCATTCTAAATGAATATATACAACGAGATTTCTCACATATATTGAGATTTATTATTGTCCTGACTTCTTACATTTCAAGGCAATAAACGTGATTACATAGATTTCTTTGCTGTTTATTCAAGAAAATCATTGAATGACAGGGTCTGCTATTGATAATATATTTTTAAATTTACGCTCATTTTTGTAAATTTTGTGAAAATATTTCTCTTTAAAAATACGGCGTTAAGTTGCACACGTGCGTACATACATTTAGTCAAAGAACTATCTGTTAGATATGAAATTATCTAACTGTCCGGACTTTCTAAAACAAACTCTTGTATTTTATGTATTATCTTGCATTATTGTAAAATTAACATGTTAAAAATTGTGTAGCTCGTACATATTATCAATATCATAACCCCTTAACACGTCAATGGTTAATATAACTTGCAAAGAATATGATTTTGTTGGCACAATTTATCAGCTCTCCTTTTATTTCATTCGTCTGAGAAGATCATAAAATTCTGTATATATATCCATCTCACATGGAAAGGTGTATTGCCTATCTAGATTCCACTTAATTAGTATAAATCAACAGAGAATCGATCAAGGTATCGATGCTCTTGTTAAATATACTCGTGCTCTATATGGACAAATGAGGCAAACCCAATTGGTTAATATAAATTGTGTTTTAATTATCGATGATATTTTATGCATTTAAAATCTGCTAAATCCATAAATTGAGTACTTGAATTTGCGATATCCTTAGTATACTATAAACTGTACGTTCATATCAGCCTGCAAAATATTAAATAGGCCATTTTTTAAATGTTTAAAATGATGACAAACCACAAAATCATCCGATCTATGTATGATTAATCAATACATCTTAAACGTGCATTAATGGTATCATATTTCTTAAATATTTATGGTTCTATCTTTCAATGTGGGTTTATTATGAAAATATTAAATTAATATTATCAATACATGATTCATTCTTTTGGAGGGATCATTATAATTTATGGGATATTATTGTTGGACGTACAAGATAATAGCAATATCGAGAGGCATACTGTTCAATTCTTATGTTTTTTTGTTTTGAATTTTCAAACAGGTGGAAAAATGTCTCAAGTTTTTTGATTAAATAAAGGTCGAAATCGATTGAGAAGGAACATAATGAATAATTTTTAACAATTTTCCACATTGTTTATGTTTTGTTGGATATTATTCATTTGTGTAAATAAAATTATAGTGTTTATTTAATGAAGGAGGTTTTATGTTGTTAAATATATCCATTATTTGATAAATTAGTAAATATTTGTACTATTTTAGGTACTACGAAAAAAAAATGTACGTGACCATTTGATCTATTCAATGTGATAGATCTAATTACTCTGAATCACAAATGAATTCGTTCGAAGTACTATTTTATTTTGTTTACCAACGAATTGATCATTATCTATAAATCTGTGGTCGAATAACTATCAAAACACAGGCAGTTCAAAATATTTTAATGATTTAAAACCTCCATATTTGACATATCGGCTAATAGATCATGAACAAAATCCAGAAATACTTAATTTAATTAGATATGATATGTAATATCATATTTATTCTACATAAAAATATCTCTACTCATTCAAAATTATTTGCGTAAGTCATAAATCTAAACGTTTTTGTTAAGTAAAATAATTATTTTACAATAAAAAACTTTGATCAACTAGATTCATATACATACTAATAGGTTTCTTTTAAATTGACTTGGTTAACAATTTATCTAAGTAGTGTTGAATTCAGGAAAATCTGAAGTGCTTTTATATAAAAAAAATTATGACATTTACAGGGTTTTTAGGTCAATTTGGGTTTTCAGTTAAATCTAGTGGACGAACAATTTAATCAAAAATTAGATCGAATAATGAAAAGAACTAAGGAATATTTTTTCAATGTTCAATAATTAAGCTGTTTATAGACCGTCTCATATAACTTTCATGGTGTTAGTAATAACTATCGCAATTTTCTCTCGTTATCGTCACTAGACCTTGATTCATGCATTAGAATGGCTCGGTCTCATTTTCGGGCGTACTGTTTTTGCGTAACGTTTCCACCTTCAAAAATGATCTCGAATGAGGTATATAAGTGTGAATAGGGCGGTGAATAGCGAATCTCATGACCCTTCCTGTGAAAACAATCCATTATTTTTTTCAAAATTTGTGAAATCTTACATTTTCCATGATGGCAACGTACCTTGGATTTGTTGGAGTGTTTATTTGAATGTGTCCAAAACAGTTTACAATTTATCCTAAAAACCTTTCTCCTAAACACGGTAAGCTGTTAATTTCTTTGTAAACTACACCGTATCTTTCATCGGAAACAAAACAGATTATTAAATTTATGTTTGGTACTCTAAGAACTGGTGTAGTGCCTATTGACAATCAACAATTTTTTAGATTACTTTATATCATGAAAGACGACTGCGATGGTTAGAATAACCATGTGACAAATTTATATGAGAAGATGCACAGAATATAGAAAATTTAACCAAGGTCTTATTTTCGTTCATTATTCGATTAAATTTCGTATTAAATTTTTCGTCAACTAGATTGAACTGAGGAAAACCCAAATTGAACTGCAGAAAAACCAAATTGACCTTAAAACCCATATCTATTCTCTGACACCAGATAAAAAATCAGGTATTACTCGACATATAGATATGAATCATGAAAATGAGCTCAAATCT
Organism: Thelohanellus kitauei; assembly: GCA_000827895.1. NCBI lineage: Eukaryota > Metazoa > Cnidaria > Myxozoa > Bivalvulida > Myxobolidae > Thelohanellus > Thelohanellus kitauei. The sequence continues at coordinate 179,146 of JWZT01004942.1, forward strand.
GAACGTTATAAATAACAGAGATACAAATAACTACTTATTGAGCCAAGGATTTCTAACCCGTAAATGATAAAGATAAATTTGTAACAACCAACATAAGATTTGGTGCAATAAAGAAAAACAAGCTATTTATAAAGGGAATATATAAAACGATAACTCCGTTAATTTCAACAAAATAAAGAAGCATCACTATTATTACGCTTAAAATTAATGAAAAAATTTCGAAATTGTCGATGAATATCGCTTAAATAATCCATCCGAAACCCGTTGAACGGATCTGAGTGCAAACTCGGATTTATATCTCAAAATCAACATAATTAACCTAAAATATTTTAAAATTCTAGAAATTTTAAAAATAGCTCATTTGTATCTGGAAAATTATTATGTATAGAGATATATTCCGTTTTCATATTTTTGAAGAATTTTAGGTGTACGATGGATGTACTACGATGTAACTTTTTTTAAATATGGCAATCAATATACTGAAATGAATCATTTTTTATCTCTTTCAAAATAACGGTAGTCATCAGAAATATGATACATTTCAATTTATGTATTGACTACATCAAACGAAATATTACAAAGCCTGTAAATATTAGCCAACTTTTTTACTATTTGGAAATTGTACAGACTCGACTGCTTTAATGTAGACCCATTGATTAAATACTTTTATAAATATCTAGATGTTTTCAAAATGATCACTTTATATAGGTACTAACATTTAGTTTTCAGATGTTAATACACTTCTAATGTTTGAATTTTATCGAATCTGACATCTAGACGACCACATACATCATTGAGAGCTTGATTTTGCATTAATTCAGTAATTTTCCTTTTTATAGATACATTATAAAATAGACGACAATCATGATTGAGGCTTTTTTTTAGATTCTAATTGATAGATTCCCAATAATCAGACCAAAGAACAAGTGATTCAAACGTCCTTAAATAACATACCATTTGTTTAAACTATATATTTATTAATCTTTCATAAAATCAATGATATTCAAATCTGAGGGCATTTATGACAAAAAAATATCAATATTACCACTATTAATGGGTTGTCTAATCCGGTTAGCTAATTTCAGGGAACTGATACCGTAAGTATTTTTTTTTGAAATGTATTGTGAAAAAAACATTAAAAACCGCAGTATAAGAATTATAAGTGAAAACCAGTATAGATGGCATACAAAGAGACCTAGAGATGCGCTGGTCAACAAATAAAGGTTTATTAAAACTATATATGAGAAAAACTTCATCACTAACATCCAAAGGCATAGGTAGCACAAAAAGATTATCGAGCGAATAAAAAAATGTCATATATCGGAAAGGGTTAATCAGATTTATATCTGTGGTTTTTACATTCCTTTTTTGACAGTCTGAAAACTTCTGTTCAAAAAATCAAAAATATTTCGAATATACGTCTCATGATTAGGAACGGATATTATGACATTCATATTTCACTGTATTTTATAGAAATACACCATTTTCTTGTCAAATTTTATAACTATCCATAACATTTCATTTTATTGTTTAATATGGAATATATTTTAAGAAATAATATCTATAATTTTTTTTTAAAATGATGCAATATGCAATGGTCTTGATGTATAGAATATTTTTACACGTATCCGATAATAACAATAGTTGTTGGGCATCTTCGTAAAATGCATCTTAGGTCTAATGACAATTATTTTCATTCCTGGAACTCAATTTCAATTTTAGACATTTTTAACTGTGAGAAGAGAAGTTCCTGATGAGTGATTTTTAATTATATATTTCAGCTATCACCATCCAAAACCACTGATGACCTTTGATAATTTTGATGACATAATATCTTTCTCGCAGTCAATGTTCTTCTCAATTAGAGTAGATCGTATTGCCTCTATTTCCGTGTATTAATATAATTTGGCCATGCCTGAACACCAACGATGAAAATCACACTATCCATACGTCAAAAAACGATTATTTGCGAGTAAATATTTTTATAATGAGCTTTTTCTTCGTTAATATTGGGGCCGAATGACTGAAAATTCCTTTTTATTATGTATAAAAAATGAGATTATTCTAATTAAAAACACGCATACATGAAAAAAAAGCCTAAATATAGACCCGATTTCAAATTTCACCCATTTAACGATAGAAACCATTTTTTTCGTGTACAAAATTTATTGTCACTTACACAAAGGGACAAAAAATGATACGGATTTGAAGAAATTGTTAGATTTATTGATAATTACAGAGGGATTCAAATTAAAAATAATGAGGATTTGATTTCAAATATGATATTAAGGAAATAAAAACCCGAATTAGAATATATTTACTTTTATTGATATTATATCTAATAAATCATACACAGTTCCATCCTTTTATGAAATTTGGGTCATAAATATACAATCATAAATATTACTCTATTTAAGAGATTTTCTGTTTCTGAAACATTTAACGAAATATAGTGAAGTTTGTCTATTTTTTCAGCTAAAACCCATTTTCCATGAATTAGCACTAGAAAGATTATTTCGGAATATCTCATAATTTTCGTTTGTCCTAGAGCTTGGCATGCTCAGAAATAAGCGATGAAACCTCAATCAAACACGGAATAGCATTGATGAAAAAACATAAATTGTCTAATATTTTCAATAAAAGCTATCATAAATATTCCAATAAAGTCTGTCCGTGTTTCAATGCCATTATTATAAGATATATCTGTTTAATCTAATCGATGGTTCCACAAAAAGCTGCTCAAAATGTCAAAGATTCCATATAAATAGATAAAAATATATCAAATAAATTCAATTTGAGTAATTTAACACTAAATTCATTTAAAGTCTTCAATTAAAAGAATCTTGCAACCCAGTCAATACCGGAAAATGTAAATTCAGTTCTTCTACTGTAAAAAATCAAAAAACATAAATACATATTTTCATGCTATAATACGATAAATTGAACGTTTTTTCGGCATGTAACCACCATTTTTGTTAACCATGTCTTATTTCAACCCTATATATTTTTCAGATATTTTCAAAATCCTTGCCCGATATCACCCTCTTGCCATCTTAGCCCCGATTTCTGACAAATTAAACAGGGTTTACTGTATCTCATATTCTATTTACACTATCTGTTGATTAATTTAATATTGGTGTGGTTCTAATAGTAAGGTTGATACTAATTATACTAAGCTATTCAAATTTATTTCAAACAAAAGCTTAGCTTATTAATTTAAAAAACTTTGTACTTAATTTTTTACAATGTTACTGGTTTTCTGATCATATTTAGACTCAGAAAGGATTGTTTTGAAATTCAAAGCCTCATATTTGAAATCATTTATCAATACGGCCAATTTTATGTGATATATACTTTGATTTTATATACAAATAATGTTATATCTAAAACAAATAAGGATGTTAGGATCAGCCCTGTTTATTGTTAGATTTTGTGATTAAATTGACACAAAGTCATATCATTCAGTAACACGTTTGACTTTCATTATTTAAATTTGATTTATTCAGATACGCGAATATCAGATATTGATATACTCAGATGTTGTAATGACTACCAATAATCTATTGTTTACTATTATTACACTAATATTTATCTTCAATCAAAATCTAAATATTAGTTTATAATTTACAGATATTGGGTGGTATGATATTTGGGAAACATTGTTAATATATAAATAGGATTATTAAACACCTGCAACCCATTTGTTTTACCACGTAAAAAGGTATGAATTATTTCTCAAATTAAGATGTATGTCGCAAAAATTTTAAGAAAAATTCATTATCGATATTTCAACGCTCTTTTAACTGTTCTAATCTCAACACAAATAATTTTGTTCACTTCATATATTTTCATCCCTTATATGATAACAACTACTCCCAAGAACGTTACATGCACTTCAAATCACACTCTGGGACGATATGGGATTGTTGTATTTTCTCAAAACCACTTTACTCATTCAATTTTTGCAAATCCTTCACCAGGAACCAAGTTGTATTTATTCCTAATTTTCCTGGCTTATTTTACCCAGTTTTTAAGAATTTACTTTTTAACGAATACGCTTCAAGATACTAAACTTTATTTGGCGTTTATTTTCTCATGGACTTCGATGACGTTAGCAATCTGTAAGACATTTACTGATTAAGTAATTATCAATGCAACAAATTTTGTCGTTATTAAACCTCTTATTATTGAGTACGCAGGTATTTTGATGAATATATTTCAGAATACCTTCAAATTCGTTGCATGGAAGCAAATGTGACGATTTTGACACAATTCCCGGTGTTCATATTCTGGTTAAATATGTTGGAAATTGTATTGTTCTACCTTTATCACATTAAAGTGAACTTAATGCCTTTTCGAATTGCATTTACGTTCAAAGGTGCAGAGAAAGTCTTTGTCGGGATGAACCGAGAATACCAGGTGTACGACAACTTGGTTTTATTTGAACCAGACGATATATATTGAGAAAGTCGAACAATATAGAAATTTACATTAATATTTAGATTATAAAATTGTTAATTCATTATTCGTTTGACCATTGAAAAAATTTTTTTACTGAAAAATGTAATCTTGGTTCTGTCCGCACTTCCACTCACCTCCATCCCTGTCGGTGTAGGATGCTCCGGCACTCATTTACAACATGCTTGTTTTCCATTTATGCAGATGATACAACCAGTACACTCTATCGAACCTCCTCTTACACACCACAGATGAGTGTATGAGCATTTAGAACATTTTTTTGATAATAATTAGATGGATTCAAAATTATCGGAAGCATGCCTGAAATAGTTCCTATCTCCAATCTTTGGATGATCACACACAAATACAGATTTTAGTAGTTTAAAAATGTTCTCCAGATATCATTTTTCGAATATTTTCCACTCGTCAACATCATAGAATATTCATCTATCAACGAAGAATTTTGTTTAAGTTGAGTTTGAAAGTGCAGATACTGCTACGCTAACTAATGTGCTACCTAATTCTGAAGATTTTCTACATCATATTATCAAGATTAATGTCAGACGAATATTGTCGGTCGAATCAGTTAAAAATCTATGCCGGATGTCTGTCAAATTTGTATTTTGGTCTTCTTATCCATTCTTAGACAGTTTTTACCTTATTTCATAGACTTATTCTGAAAAATTTTATTTTGAATTTAACCATATGCTCAAATCCACTTATGTATTTTAATCAAAGTCCCGATTCATAAATGTAAATCCATTAGTTCGTTTTATTTTCTACGATTTTTTACTTTCATTTTACAGATTTATCAACCTGTCCCTAAATCGTGATTCTGAAGTATACATAAGATGAAGCCTTAATATTTAGCTTCAGTGAACCATATATATTATAACATCAATTTTATTTAGACCCGTCGTCAAATTCAATGAAATCCACAAGATGATCATTTCGTAAATAAACAGAAATGGATATATCCTAATACCAGGCTCAGTGGTTCACCCCAACATTTCATAATAAACAAATTTATGCTACCATATTCAATCATAAGTATAAAATGAACTTCAGGAGTTACTGAGCACGAGATTTTGAACCTTATTAAACCTGTATGGCTAGTTACAACTAATTATGGAAAATTTTGAAACCATTTATCAAACAATTAATGATAGTTTTAAATGAATCTCCATAATTTGTATATGAAATAGGTATGGCATTCGCAAAACGGGACTATAGTTACATCCCAGACATATCAAATATCTTTAATGTGACACCTGCATTAGCAATAGAATTCAGACTAAAACAATTATTACTCTGCTTGAAAGAAAATTTTTTGAAATAAAATCACATCTCTCGCCAAGCTGATGAGCGGCATCTGAGTGACATTGGTTTAATGAAGTTGAATTAAGGGTATATTTTCCATCTAATCTTGCAAACTTAAAGCTAGAAACGTATAAGTGGCACATTCAGATACTGAATATTTCCTTTCATCATCTGATGTTGTTGTAGGACTATGTTTAAGCCTCCCGTGTAATAGATATTATCAAAATACTAACTTCAAGTCATTCAAATACTTGAAAAAGTTTCTTGTCTTAAAATTTAGCTATCGGTTTGTAAATTATAGTGAGATATCTAGTTACAAAAAGACACTGACCTATGCCTTGATATTTTGAATTAATTTGAAGGAATTTAATAATCCAAACTTTTTGACAATTTTTGAAACTAGCATCGATTTCAATACAATATTTAATCTAAAAATTCGTCAATTAAGCGGAATTTTATTGAATAAAGAGTATGTGATGTACCACTAAAGGTAAAATTACCGAAACATGCGCGTCGTCGACCAACATCGGCTAGTTATTCACTGGTCTGGTGGTGGATTCGACTTTCAGGCCTACCATTAGACATTTAAATAGAGAGGAAACCCATATTAATATATACGAATTCAGTCTATTTTCTTTTTTCTACCGACCACAAGAATTTGTATTCCTGTAATTTCGAGCTTTGATCCTGTTGGCACAAAAGTACGGTATTTTAAATTGATCTTAAGGTAATTTATATTTCAATAAGTATTTTGTACGTCAAATATACCTTAAGTTTAATATTTTTCTTCATTATCGGTATTATTACATTTTTAAACACGTCGCTGTCATTTTTAAAATGGGATATGTCTACTGTTCAACCCCTAAATCGATATGTGTTACAAAAACTATAAGAATATGAACGCGCAAATAAATATAAAAATTCTATAATACGCATCGAAGAGATGCGGATGGTTGTTAATGACTATTAGAAAGTTATGTGTAATTAAGTCACTCAAATCCATCAATTTAATTTGATTGATATTAACATTTATTATTAAATTGTGCTCAAATAATACATTGATATTTAATAAAAGACTTTTGTCTAATGCAAATACCTACAAAAACCCATATGAAGTAGAGAAGTTTAGATGTAAGCAACGCACGGATGGGGAATTGATATCTATGAAATTTAGATTAATAATTTAACTAGTTGATGGTTAATCCATAGTGATAAAGAAACACATATTGATTTTTGTCAAACAAAATAGGATCTATTCACTTCGCGATTTGAGGCAGAGTGCTGCGGAAACTGGGCAAAAAATTAAAGGGTATTTTTTATTAAAATGACATTACTAAATAATTTAAAGTTTAATATTTAAAAAAATAAAATTTGAATTATGCAAATTTAAGATTAATTCTGTAAATTATTTATTGATGTTCCCGAAATGAAATGAGCATTAGGTATTGAGGTTCTGGATAGTAAAAGCTATGGTGTTTTCGCGGTTGGGAGAAATCATAAAAAGGGAAATAGGCGCAAAATTAAGTACATCATAAAATAAGAACATCATAGACATTTTGTGGAACACCTTCATGCATGTCTGAATACGTTTTATCACCACTCAGTATGCAAAAATAAAATTTCGTTAATGTTCAAATTGTATCGTTATGATATTAAGTATATTATTTTTGACATCGAAATTATGTAATTAGAATCCATGATAACAATGCCAAACATCGAATATGCTTTGCAGGATTTTACCTGTCAGTTTCAATAAACAGCTAAGATGCCGAATTATCGAAGCAACAATTGAAAAATTTCTGTATTTATTTCTTGACATCGTAGATGGAGGTTTATAAACCTTTACCGCTGAATAACTGCACGAAATTTACGTCGACCGCATTTCCGACGTTGTCAATATTTGACAGGGTCACACAGCGGATACGCACTTCTCTGTTAGCAGATTCGAATACTGCAAGACAAACACTTACATAATATTTAACCCTTCTCTCTGACCAAAAAGCTACGATACCAAAACGGCATTCGTTCGCTGAGAGGACAAATTACTGTAGATGAAGTGATTTCAGAATTCAAAAATCTTTTTCTTGCAATATATATTTCAGAATATGTTTGTGTTTATATTCAAAAAAAATTATTTTAGGAAATACCTTCGAAGAATTTGTTGCCGATATTAAAAAACGATGACGTCATCGGTATTGATGATATATTAAGGTTCTTACGGCATACTGTATGTGATGAAAATCACAGAGTAATACTTAAAATAGATTAAAAATGACCAAGATGACACTTTTAAATGTTAAAAAAAAATTTTTAAATATTTGACATCCTAAACTGTTATTATTTGATCGAAAACATGAATTATTGTCATTAGATATGAATAAACGAGATTTTTTAAACGAACTCTCAAAATTAAATCGATCTAATAAGTATATAACTTATAACTATTGACGAAAGGATTTGAATAAAAAACATGATATGTTTTCCCTTTACCTGACATGGTGTTGTATAATAAGTAATTGATTGTAATATATATACATTTTATGTAAATTTGTGATACTTTTTACGAGAGGCTATGATATCATTCACAGGCATATATATTGCTAAATCCCCAT